>WOXC01000314.1:0-139905 GCA_011680675.1 Gymnobelideus leadbeateri
TAAGGTTGGAATTTCAGTAAGTCTTTACATTCTTTGTCATAAGATAAGGTAGAGTTGAAATGAACCCTAAGGCCTCCCATCCAGAGATTTTTCCTTGTAAAGAAACCTAGCTTAAGCTGGATCTCAGCTTCTAATGTCCTTGTCCCCTTCCTTTAGGATTCATAGGATGAAGGGCAAAACAGCCAGAATGAACTGGTTTTCCTTGCCTGGAATGCCAAGGGCAACTGGGGTCTCATGACCAGGCCTTGCTATTTCATACTACCTCCCCACTCCTCTTAAAAGTATAAAAAATCTTTTCATGAGTCTCTGGATTGAGAAATCCATTGTGTTCTGCACTCATGGGACATCTCCCAGAGCAGCAGTTTTGCTATTCTGTTATCTCAACTAAAGAAGCTTTATTCCTCAACTCACGACTTTGATTTATTTCTGGACTTGATTTATTCAACAACAACAACAAAAAACCTCTTGATTATCTTCTCTTTTCAAGAATGCATACTAGAACACAAGATTATAAATAGAATACTGTTCCAAACCTCAAGGAACTCAAAATGTTGCCAAGGAGATAAGACTTAACTCTAACACAATTCAAGATCCAATAAGTGCCATGAGAGAGGCAATATAAGTGAAGACTGAAGTGGGGTGGGGGTTAAGAGGGGAAGGGTCAGAGTGGGGAAAGATCACTTTCAGCATGATGGGTTCAAGGAAGGACACAAGGAACAATGGAGAACAGTAGAAACAAACAGAAGGAGCCCATGAGGATGTACTTATAGTTGGACAAGATCTTAAAATGAGGTAGGACACCAATCTGAGATGGAAACCCACTGAGTATCAGGGGGTAGTCTGAAGACATTGTGTCAGGGAGGGACAGACACCAAGGGGATGAGGTACCCAGGGAGCATGAAGAGAAGGAGCATTAAGGAAAGGAACTGGTAATGAAGTCTTATTACCTGTCTTATCTAAAAGCCTTCACTTCTTTGTCCATCTATTTGAATACCTCCATTCCAACCAAGCCATCCTACATAGCTGCTCCCTCTATACAACTCAACTCATCCTACCACCTCTGAGTTTCATTTTAAAGGGTTGCATTCCTCTATCAAGAATGTATTTTCTACTTCCTCTTCAAATTGTCATTGCCTCTGATCTGTGCTCTCAACTCACTTCTATGATAACAAATATTTGTAGGGGGAGATTTATATATATATATATATATATATATATAGAGAGAGAGAGAGAGAGAGAGAGAGAGAGAGAGAGAGAGAGAGAGAGAGAGAGAGAAAGAGTATCTCATTTATTTGATCTTCACAACAATCCTGTGAGCTCAGTAGTGCAAAAATTATTATGTCCTTTTGAAAGATAGAAGATTGAGACTGGGAACTTAAGTGATTTATGCAAGGTCACAAAGTCAATAAGCACCAGGGCTTGAAACCAGGTTTCTGCCTCCAAATCTAGTGTTGGTTTTACTATACTATGCTACTTATGATAACTTTGGGATCTAGAAGTTCCAAGGACATTCTCTAGTCTTTACTTTTTCTGGATCAATGTAGTGTCAACATGATATTCACAGCACCAATGTCAACTATGAATATGTTGGCACAGTTCTGAATTACAAAATATAATAGACTCTCCACATAGAAGACAGAAGCAAAACATGTATTCAGACACCAGAAAGCCAAATTCATCATAGCAACAAAGAAGTTAATAAACCTTATCACCACAGGGAGCAACATTATACCTAGCTAACTCCTTGTCTGTATCCTCTTCTCCCTCCTTTCTAACTGCTCTGCCTCCCAGCTTCCTCTGGGCTCTGCTCTACCTGTTCATCAAGCACCTCCCACCATAGGCTCCATGTGATTACATTCAGCCTATTAAGAGGCAGTGAAGATATTCAAATTCCCATTACCATTACACTCAAGTAATTCACAGCACAATCATACATTCTTATAAATCTGTATGAAGCTTTCATGTATTTCTGTCAGCATGGCAGAATGGAAAAAGTTTTAGACTTACTGACAGAAAGTAGGACTCAAATCTAAGCTCCCTGCTTAATAATTATTTATGGCCTTTATGAATTTGGTTCCATTGTCTGTAAAGTGGCATATACAGTTGTTTTGTTATCCTTACAGTCTTTCTATGAGGATTAAATGAGATAATGTATATGATAAAGGACTTTGTAAATGACAAAGGACCACAGAACTGTGAGTTAATCCAATTGCCAAGGTATTAGATTGGCTTTCCTGTTAAATAGATGAGATTTATAGGCTTCACAAACTTGCCAAAGAGGTCCATGAAATGAAGTTTAAGTATCCCTGGTCTAAGAGAAAAAGGAAAAAAAGATTTTATTGGATATTTTTCCCAAGAAGTTTGATTAAATAGGGATAAGGTTTCCTTCCTTCAGGTAAGTCTGGAAAGGATTTTAGATTAGAGAAATATTTACTTCATAATATTTTCAGTTGAATTAAAAAGGAAATTTTTATATTCTCCCATAATACTAATCAATCAACAAAGGCCTAGTAAGCACCAGCTATATACAAGGGCCCATCTGACTACTGAGGGATTTCCAAAGATGTGCCAAACTTAGTCCTTGCCATCAAGTTACTGACATCAGGAAAAAAGAACTAACAACATCAGGTAACAACTACCAAGTCCCAAAAAAAGTGAAATAAGACAGTGGGTGCCCTGGAAAGGTGCAGGATAGTCTTCTAGAAGGAGCCTGAGCTGAAGAAAGGGTGCTAATACTTACATATCAATGGTTTCTTCAGGATCTAAAGTCATTCATTGTTTCCTCTTAAACTTCAGGCTTCAAAGAAGTATGACTGGTATTTTGGAGAATTAAGCCGAAAGGAAGGGGAAGAAGCTTTGATGGAGGAAAACAATGTAAGTATGGCTTCCACTTCAGATGCCATATTGGCTCCAGGACTATCTGGCCTACGGTTTTCTGATGTTTTGTGCAAAGATCAGAATAGTCGGTCAACAAACATTCATTAAGCACTTACCATATTGTTTCAAATTTGTTGTATAGTTGTAGATGTAGGGGTAGGGATAGAGAAAGGAGTGGTCAGTGTAGGTATAGGTGTAGGTATAGGTATAGGTATAGGTGTAGATATAGATATGTAGATACAGAGAGAGATGATATAGATCTATCTTGTCTGTATGCAGTTGTAAGTATAAATGTACCTATTAATTATAAAGAAAGTAGATGCAAGGAATTATATAATTAATTATAAAAAATTATAAAATTAATTATAAAGTAGAGAAGGAAGACTAGGAAAGCTGGAGAGAAGGCTATTCAGTCAATTAACAAGAATTTAAGTATTTTAGCATGTTCCAGATTATGTTGGGCATTGTAGATACAAAAACAGAGAATGAAACAATCTCTTTATAAGGAATCTACATTTTAATGGGGGGAGATAACAGCATATATGTGTGTGTGAATGATAAATACATATTAATATATATTTCGTATAGTATCTATTCATATATACATGTGTGTGTATATATACATATATATTTCTCATACCAACATATGCATATGTGTGTAGTTTATATATACATTGAAACAAAAATACATAGTATAAATATAAAGTGAATAAGTACAAATATATACCAAATATTTTGGGTGGGAGGACGCTAGCAGTTGGGGGAATCAAGAAAGGTTTAATGTGGAAGGTGGTACTTGAGCTGTGTCTTATTAAAGGAAGAGAAGGCCTCTATGAAGCAAAGGTTTAAAAAAACAAAGAAGGCATTGTAGGCATGGCCCATGCAAAGGCACAGAGGCTAGATGGGGTATCCTGAATGAAGAACAGAAAGAAAGCCAGTTTGGCTAGATCACAGAGTGTAGGGAGGGGAGCAATGGCCAATAAAGCTGAAAAGATAGATAGAAGCCAGTTTTTGTAGAATTTTGAAAGCTATACAGTTTATTTTGTTTTTATTCCAGGGGGCACTGGAGTTGATTAAGAAGGGGTCAGATTACAGTTACAGAAAATTACTTTGGCAGCAGTGCACAGAATGGATTGGAGTGGTGAGAGACTTGAGGCAAACAGACCAATTCAGAGACTGTTGTAATAATCTAGGTGAGAGGTGAGGAGGGCCTGGCTTAAGGAGGTAGCTTTGTCAGGGGGAAAAGAGGATGCCAGGAAGGTAGAAATGACAAGATCTTTAAAAATAATCATTTTTAACAGTTATCAATAATTCTCCACCCCCTTCAGGCACCATCTCCTCCCATCAACTGATATCCAAAAATGTGTTTCTTTTTCTGCATATTAGTCCCTCATCTCTCTGTCATAAGGTGAACAGTGTTCTTTATCACTCCTCTGGAATCACGATTATCACTTTGTTGATTAGAATCCTTAAGTCTTCCATAATTGTTCTTTTTTTGGTAATATTATCTTAAAGAAAAATTGTTCTTCTGGTTCTCTTCATTTTACTCTCCATCATTTCACACAAGTCTTTCTCAGTCTCTTTGAAACTATAGTCTTTTCTTTATTTCTAATCATATGATAGTGGCAAGATTTGGCAAATAATTGGATATGTGAGGTAAGGGAAAGTAATGTTACCAAGGAAGGCATAGATAATGAAATAAATTAGCCCAGAATTAAAAAAAAATATAGGGGGAAAAAACTAAAAAGTGAAACACATATAAAGGGTTAAAACAACAACAACATAACATTGGGATCACCAAGAGGTTTCTTTCTAAAACTACATAAGGATATAAAGGCAAAAGAGGATTGTAAATGGAAGAACCAAAAAGTCTGAAACATCATGGACTAAACCTCATAATATTTTTGTGGGACTAAGCCATAGAAAAGGAAAGTATATGAAAGGAAACAAGGGAGGAAGAAGATAGAAGGGAATGTGTAATGTGCCCCAATTAAGATTATGGTAAACAATGAAGGGAAAAATAATTCCTATAGTCTTTAAGGAAGACTATATGGCCAACAGAAGAAGAGGTGAGAACTGAAAGATTTAAGTGGCAGAAAGAGAGGTTGAAGGGAGTAGTAACTCAGTAACATGAAGGCATGGGTCCCATTGAAGAATGTCCCCATGGGGGAAAGGGACAATCCTATAATGGAAGATGGAGACCTTACACTGGGTATAATCTGCAGAGATCTGGTGCTTAAAGAGACCACTACCTCTAAGAGAGCTGGGTGCCTCTGTGGATAAAATGCTGAATTAAGAGAAGAGGAATCAGAAGTTTTAGAAGCAACTGACACCAAAAAGAGAGAGAATGCATAGACCCAGAGAGGAAATTTAATGGCCAATGGGAGAAAATTAGCATATGGAGACCAAGAGGAAATATTTTTACCATGGAGCAGTATTTCTATCCTCTCTATCTCCTGCAGGTACTGATATTTCTAAGAGTGAGGCACAACAGAAAACAAAGGTGGGACAAGGAAGAGGGCATAAAATCTGTAAGGTAATGATATAGAAACTTTAGAAGAAGGAACTCAAAATAGATACTTAGAAGCTTTAATTCCATTAGGAATACAGAGACTAAAGAATGAACAAATAACTACATAAGTCATAAATCAAAGAATAAAAGCCTACAATATACAAGTGGAAGAAAAATATCAAAGAGAATGATGGAAAGTAATCCAATTTAGGGAGGAAAAAGGCACAAAATGAAATGAAAATCTAACAACCAAAACAAGTTGGAAAGGAGGAAATATTTAACTTTATTACTCAAGTGAAAGAAAAAAAGAAGAGGAAAATGAAGAAGGAAGAGGTGGAGGAAAAGGAAACTAATTGCAAAAAAATATATAATATTAAAGACAAATTAATGAAATTATAAGCCTAATTCTCATAACTTAAAATTTGAATAGGTTAAATACAATTAAACAAAAAAATGAAAGATTGAACAAGAAAACCAAACCCTACAATCTACTACTTATAGCAAACATATACTAAGAACAAAGAAATACACAAAAGTGAGAGATTAAAACAAAATTTACTATGTATTTGGATAAATCTAAAAAAAAGCAAGAGTTGTATTCATGCTATCAAACAAAGCAAAAAACAAAATTTTACAACATAAAAAGAAATAAACAAGTAAACATTATACTGAAAGAGATCTTAGATAATAAATCAATATTAATATTAAACTTACATGCTCTAAATGCCTTAATATCTAAATTCACAAAGGAAAAATCAACTAAGTTATAAGAATATATACACAATAATATGATAGTGGCTGGATATTTTAGTGTCTCTCAATTGTAGATAAACCTAACAGAAAGAAAAACAAAAGGGAAAATTTAAAAACAAATTCCTAGAGAAGCTAGAACTAAAAGACTTAAGACATCTTCTAAATGAGACTACTAAAGAATATACATATTTCAAGCTATTACTTGGAACTTTTCAAAAATTGGCCATGCACTAGGGTACAGAGATATTACAAACAAATGTAAAGTGTCAAAAATAATAAATACTTCCTTTACAGACCATAAAATAATAGAAATAGAATTCAGAAAGTACAAAAAGAGACAGACAGACAGACAGACTCAAATAGAGACTTAATAAAATCTTAAATGACTTGTGGGTCAAATATCAACTCATAAATACAATTGATAATTATGTGAAAGAAAAATATAATGATGAAATAACATACCTAAATTTCTGGGATTAAGCTATAGCAGTAATTAGGGGAGAACATATCCCTAAAACATACATTGATGAAATAGAAAAGGAGAGTATTATTGAAATGAATATACATTTAAAAAATTCTAAACCAGGGCAGCTAGGCAGTGCAGTGAATAGAGCAATGGCCCTGCAGTCAGGAGGACCTGAGTTCAAATCTGACCTCCATCACTTAATATATACTAGCTGTGTGACCTTGTGCAAGTCACTTATCCCTGATTGCCCTACCCTTACCCCTCCAACAAACAAATAAATATATTTTTAAACCAACAAATAAACATAAAAGAAGCACAGAAGAAGAAATTTAAAAAAAATTTTTTTTTTTTTTGCTTTTTGGAGGGCAATTGGGGTTAAGTAACTTGCCCAAGGTCACACAGCTAGGTTTTTGTTTTTGTGTGTGCGTTAAGTGTCTGAGGCCAGATCTGAACTCAGGTCCTTCTGACTCCAAGGCCGACGCTCTACTCACTGCATCACCTAGCCGCCCCAAGAAGAAATATTTTAAAATATAGAAGTAAACTGAAAACAAAAAACTAACAGAAATGATCAAACTAAAAGTTGGTTCTTTTGAAAAGACTAAGAAAATTGACAAACTTTTGGCAAATATGATTTAAAAGAAGAGGGCAGAAAATCAAATCAACAATATAGCAAAGGAATAAGAGAAAATCATGACAAAACCAAAGGAATAAAAAGAATAATCAGAACTTGCTATGCACAGTTGAAAGCTAACAAAACTGAGAACACAAAAGTAATAGAGAAATACTTTTAAAAAAATATGAAGTACCCAAACTGAAAAAAAGACCAAATAGAGATCTTAAATAATGTACTCAGAAAAAGAAATACAGCTAAAAGTAACTACCAAAGAAAATATATGACTGGTCCTGATGGAATCACCAGAGAATTCTATAAAATATTTAAAGAACAAGTAGCACTAACACTATGCAAATTATTCTCAAGAATTGAGAAAGAGGGGGCGGCTAGGTGGCTCAGTGAGTAGAGTGCTGGCCCTGGAGTCAGAAGGACCTGAGTTCAGATCCGACCTCAGACCCTTAACACACACAAACAAAAACCTAGCCATGTGACCTCGGGCAAGTTACTTAACCCCAATTGCCCTCCAAAAAGCAAAAAAAAAAAAAAAGAGAGAGAATTGAGAAAGAAAACATTCTGCTAAATGAGGCAATCCTATTATCTAAGCCAACGAAGGGTCACATATAGAAGGGAAACCATAGACCAATATTATTAATGAATAACAGTACAAAAATTCTAAATAAAATCTTGTCAAAGAGACTACAGCAATTCATTGAAGAAATAACTCATTATGACCAAGTTGGATTTATACCCTACATGCAAGAATGGTTCAACATTAGAAAGATGATTCACATAATTAATTATATTTAAAAGAAAAACATCCAAAACTACATGAGGATCTCAATAGAGAGAAAATATACTACTTGACTTGTTACTTGATCTTTTTCCCCCTAGCTCTCCTCTGTACTTTTCTGCACCCCTAGCCTCTACCTTGTGGCAAATCACTCAACTTCTATTTGTCTGTTTTCTCAACTGAAAAATGACGATAATAATAATACCTACTTCCCAGGGTTGTTCTGATGATCAGATGAGATAATATTTGTGAAGTGTTTAGCACAGTCCTTGGTACATGGTTGGTACTTAATAAATGCTTGTTTCCTTCTGTCCTTTTAACCAGTAAAGACTCACTTAATATAACTGTGGTGTATTTATGCAAATATTAGATAACTCCACTCTATTAGAGAAAAGAAAGAGTAAGAATACACCCCTGAAAGAAAATACACATAAATCTAGTCTTGCCCCCTCTAGAGAAAATGAAAGTCTCTGTCATGATGTTGGTGCTCTCAGATATTGGGGGGTAAGGAGCACTGGGGTCAGGGGTGGTAGCAAAATTGAAGCCCTGGCACATTCTGGCTTGCTAGTAGATGGACATTGGTTGAGTTCCATTGGGGATTTTAAGAAATGCATTAATAATTTATGACTTAAATGTGTATAATGCCTAAAAGTTCACAAGGATCATTTATGTCTGCCTCACATCAGCCCACGGGAGTTCAGCACTATGAACATTCTTATCATCATTTTAAAAATGAATCTGTGGCTCAAAAGGGTCTGCCCAAGGTTAAATGCCTAGTAACAATGGAACTGGCCCTTTTGACTCCAAGTCAAACTCTTTTTCAATTTTTCTCTCAGAGTATTCCCACTGAAATTCTGTCGTGTCTCTCAGTTTTCTGTAACACAAATATGAATGGATATTGGCATTATCATAATACTTTCTCCATTTCCTCCCCTACCCTCTCAAATCCATCTTTGAAACCACTGCCAGCCTAATCTTCATTATGTGTAAAGCTGGTCATATGATTTCTCTACTCAAAATCTTCAATGGTTCCCGACTGCCTTCAATGAAAACTCCATACTCCTTTACCTGTATTCAAGACCTTACCCAATATGGCCATATCCTCTTGTCTTTATATTATGCTTCTTCATTCCACCTTTTGAGCCTCAGTTTCCTCATCTATAAAATATAGATAATAGTGTTTGCAACTCTCAATATTATAAGGAATATTCTTTGCAAGGCATGGAATAAATAAGCTGCTCTCATTATTATGTAAATTTTGGATATGGTTTTATAACTGAGAAATGATCAAGTGTCCTTTAGAAGGCAAGTCCAGTAATCTAGTAATCTGCCATCACTAGAGAACTGACATTATCATTCCTTTACTTCAGGAGGGGACCTTCCTGGTCCGAGATGGCTCCAAGAAATCAATGGCTGAACCCTATGTTTTGGTGGTGCTTCATAGGAAAAAAGTATATAACATTAAGATCCGTTTCCTGGAGAGGAGTCAGCAGTTTGCCCTTGGGACAGGACTCAGAGGAAATGATGTGAGTACAATAGCATCTTAGAGCCTATGTGGGTGCCCATCAGATGCCTTTTACCCTTCTGTTTTTTTTTCCCCTAATTGACCAGAGTACAATGACTCGCCCTAAGTATACCATTTATTATCATGATAAGGGCTACCACTTAACTGTCTAAACTGTTGTTATAAACATGCTTGGTCTAGGAATAAACAATACTTGTTAGAAGGCCAGGAAGGTTTTCATTATCTTTAATTTACATTTATTCTGTCCTGAATAAATGGGTAGCCTCCTCAAAAAACTACAGAGAATCAGACAAATGTAAGCCATTTTATGCTGCTTCCATTTGAATTTCCTGCCTTGTTTCTCCCTTCAGAACTGGGATTGGTCCCAGCTCTTCTGGGTTACAATCACAGTCTTTTTCTGTATAAAAATACCAATCCAAAAATACCCATTGAATGGCTCAGATTCTTAGAATCTCAACTGCCCAATGGTGTATAATAAAACCTCACTACTCTGACTGAAAGAGGGCTTGAGCATGTTGTACCCCAATAAAGAGAGATAGAAGATCTCCAAGATTAAATTTAAAAAGTGGATTTTATTACCGCGGGACTGTCTGGGTACATGCCCAAATCAGACAGTGCTTTGGCACAGACATTGTGCCAGTTTTATAGAGGTTCCATAGCCAGGTTACTTAAGCTGAAATTACAGTGATGTAAGCTGAAACTACAGTGATTGGTCAGTGTACATTTGAAACTACAATCAGTGATTGGTCAGTATACGTTTGAATTTCTTACCAGCTCGAAACCCTAGGCTGGGACTCCCACCCACACATCAATCAAGGGAAAGCAAGAGGTAGGGAAGTTGCCTGTTTACTGACCAATTAAGGGAGAGGAAGGTGGAGTTCTCTGCTTTACAAATCAATGAAGGAAAGGAAAGGTTGAGTTGTCTGCTTTATAAATCAGTGAAGGAAAGGGAAGGGCAAAGTAGAGTAGTGTCCTACGGAGCAGTTGAATTCTTCTGAGCCAAACCCACCCTTGAATTTCAGGGTCCCTAGCAATTCCCAAAACACATCATGAGAACCTAGTCAATGTACTCCTTATTATGTTCCCTCTGCCCAATATGAGCTTCATGCATCCCATGATCAGATAATGAGGCTCTAATTCTATGCAGGGTGTGTCAGTTACTATGCATAATGTTAATGAAAAGTTGGTGATCAGCCTTTGACCCCCAGCTGGTCTGAGCCAGCTTAGCTCAGGCCCCTTCCAGGAGGAAATTTACAGATTTCTTACAGCTAGATGATGGGATAGGGAGCTCTACCCTTCTTCCTTCATCCTGATTTATACCTTCCTGCACATCCAGTGCAGCCATCTGTTTTTGGAACACCTATTGTTACTATAAAATCTGTGGAAACCAAATAGGAATACCTATTGTTACTATAGAATCTGTGGAAACCAAACACTGAGCAAACTCAGTTATCATCTACAACTCTAAAGCTTTTTTTTCCCTTAAACAATTTAATTAGAGGGCCATAGCATGTTTTCAGTGAGACTAAGTAATTCTCCCATTGAAATGAAACTAAGGAGAACATTTTCTAAACAACCAGAGAATTTCAACTTACTAGCCTTGGAAAATGATGGGAGTTTCTAGCATTTCTGAATCACAAAATGGTAGAATTGTCAGTAGATCAATAAACATTTAAGTATTACTATTTGCCAGGAACTATTCTAAGAACTAAGGATACAAAGAAAGGCAAAATCATGGTCCTTGTCCTCAAGGAATTCTCATTCTAATGGGGGAAGCAACATGCAAACAACTATTTGCATCCAAGATATAGATAGATAGATAGATAGATAGATAGATAGATAGATAGATAGATATAGATATAGATATAGATATAGATATAGATATAGATATAGATATAGATAGATGGATGGATATCATAAATGGGAGGAAGTCTAAAAGGAAAAAGGATTGGATTGAAAGGAGCTTCCTTGAAACAAAGAAAATAGAATATCAGAAATGGAAAGAACCTTAGAACATAGTAGAATAGGGAATATTAGGACTATAAGGGACTTTGGAATATAAAACATAGGGTGTTTGAGCTAGAAGGGACTTTGGATGTGGCACATAGAATGTAATAGCTGGAAGAAACCTTGGAATATCAAAAGTTAGAGTTGAAAAAGACTTCAGAGATCTGGTCTAACCTCATTTTCTTTTTTTTTTTTTAATGCTTTATTAACTTCTGGTTTACTTCATTCATTTCTACCAGTTTTTGTGTTACAGATTTTCTCCCCATTTTTCCCCTACCCACCTCCCTGAAATAGTAGTCCCCCAGGATATCCCCTCCTCTTATTTCCCAATTACATGTAAAATAGTATTAATTATATATATAATTTTTTTTTAAACATTTGATTTTAAAACTTTGAATTCCAAATTCATTCCTTTCCTCCCTTGTCACCCACCCTTACTGGGAAGATAAGCAATTCAATATAGGTTGTACATGTGTAGCTAATGCAAAACATTACCATAGTAGATTTATTGTAGAAGACTGATTTTATTTCCCTCCCTTCTATCCCACCTCCCACTTGTTCTCTATTTTGGTCCTGTCCCTTTTCAAAAGTGTGTGCTTCCAACTTCCCTCCCCCCGAGCCTGCCCTCCCTTCCATCATCCCCCCTCTCATCCCCTTCCCTCCTACTGTCCTGTAGGGTGAGATACCCTATTTTATGTATATGTCATTCCCCCCCTGAGCCAAATTCCATGATTATAAGGTTGACCCATTCCCTTATGCCTTTCTGTTCTTCCCCTCCATTGTACCCACTTTCCCTCGACTCTTCTATATGAGATAGTTTGTCCCATTCTGTCTCTCCCCATCTCCTCTCATTATATTCCTCTCTCACCTCTTGATTTCACCTTATAACTAACCCTATTTTCTAGACAAGGAAAACTGAGTCAGAGATGTAAAATTCACCCACGGTCGCATATGTAAGGATTAAAAAAGTGGTCAATGCTCTCCAAATTTGGTATCCTGAGGCAAAACTTTGATTGTCCTTCCCTAGTTATGGTTCTGCATTTAAATAAATGGTCTTAAGTAATTTCACAAAACCCAACCTACTCCCTTCCAGGTATGCCAGCCAAACTAAATTGTACCTATTAAGTACTTACCATGTAGCAGTCATACTCTCTGTTCTATTGTATAGAAAAGCAGGTAGGAAGTGCCTGTTTTTGTCTCCTCAACTGGCTTGATTTTTCTCCTTCTATATTCTTTCTAACATAAGGAATTCCTCAAAATCCAGCTTTGTACTACCACCTAGAATGAAGGATTTCTTTTCTTTGGTTTATAATGAATAGTGAATGACTCTAAGACAGATCACTTCTTTTTTGCTTGCCTTCAAATAAATGTAAATTTAACTTTCCATTAGCTTTTCTATAGCAATTAATAAAGGATTAAAGAAGACACCTTCTTTAAAAAGGTTGTTCTTAATCCTTTTTTTTAAAATCAATAATCATTTATTAAGTGCCTATTATATGCAATGCACTGTATTAAGGACCTGGGATACAAAAAGAGAAGAAAGACAGTCCCTAAATTCAGGAGCATTCAATCTAATGAGGAAACGACAGGCAAACAAGTACATACAAAACAAGCTGTATATAGGATAAATAGGAAATAATTTGATGAGGGAAGGCACTGGGATGAAGAATGGTTGAGAAAGGCTGAAAAAGATGAGATTTTAGTTGGGACTTAAAGGAATCCTGGTAGGTCTGTAGGCTGAGTTGAGGAGGAATAGTGTCACAGGTATGGGACCCTTTTCTTTCAAAGGTCACTTCAGTATTAAAATGGTGTAGTGGAAAACACTCTGTATAAGGACTCAAAAGATCTGGGTTTGCATCTTGGCTCTAAAAGCTGTTTTACCTTAGGCAGGTTACTCTACCACTCAAGGTTTTGGTTTCTTCATCTAAACAATGAAATGAAGGTGCTTTTCTTGTAACATTCTTAGTTAAGAGGGACGGTAGATAGAGTGCTAGACCTGGAGTCTAGAAGACAGTTCCAATCCAATCTCAGATATTCATCAGCTGTAAATATCTGGGCAAGTTACTTAGATGTTGTCTGCCTCAGTTTGCCTTCGTCCCAGAGTTGTTGTATTAAATGAGACAATGTTTGTAGAGTGCTTTACCTAAAGCATAATGTAAATACTCATTGTTATTATTGTCCCTAACATTCGGTGAGACTGCTTTTGATGGGGTCACAGGACATTAGGGGTTTATCCCTAAAATGAAAAGACCAAGTCTTTGAAAGCAACCCAGTCCCTGGATTTTCCCATACATTTCAATAGCCCAGATCCTGGCTTGGTGCCTCAGCCCACCTAGATGACTTAGTTTACTTGACACTCCTTAATCCTATCTAGACCTTTCTCTGTTACCTCCAGACCACCCCAGGCTACTTACCACTCCTTAAATCTATCCAAATTTTCTCAGTCTTTTTCTGTATAAAAGTAGACCCACTGAATTGTGTAGATTCTTAGAATTTCACCTGCTTAATGGTGTATTAAATAAAACCTCACTACTCGGACTGAGAGTGGTCTGATTCTTTTGAGGCAGACCCACCCTGTACCCTTGCATTTCAGGGTTCCTAGCAACCTCTAAACCGTATCATGAGGACCAAGTCAATGTAGCTAAGTTTGGAGAGACTGTTTGAAAATGTGCCCAGTGGGTGATTTTTATTTTATTTTTTGGCTATTAACTCACAGAGACTGTCAATTGACGGATATAGGGGATGAAGTCTGCATCAGTGAAGGGAGTACTGAAGAAGTCATTAATCTTTGAAATATATTAAACATGCCTGGATATTCATAGGAATTAACCTCAGAGGCCATCTTGTCCAGCCCCTCATTTTTATGAAGAAATTGAGGCAAAAGGAGGTTAAGTGGTGTGTGCAAAGTCACAAAGGTTGTACGTAACAGAAATGGAATTATTAAAGTACATGTGTAAAAATGGGCCGCTAGGTGATACGGTGAATAGAATGGCAGGCCTAGAGTCAGGAGGATTGAGTTCAAACCCGATCTCAGATGTGTGACACTGGGCAAATCACATAACCCTGTTTGTCTCAGTTTCCTCAGCTGTAAAATGAGCTGGAGAATGAAATAGCAAGCCATTCCACTTTCTCTAAAAAGAAAACCTCAGGGGCACCTAGGTGATGCAGTGAATAGAACACCAGCCCTGGAGTCAGGAGGACCTGAGTTCAAATATGACCTCAGACACATAACACTAGCCATGTGACCTTGGGCAAATCACTTAATCCCACTTGCCCCGCCCTCCCCCCTCCAAAAAGCAAAAACAAAACAAAAAAAACCCCTCACATGGGGTCATGAAGAGATAGATACAACTGAAACAAATGAACAATGTGTGAATATGCTTGACCCACTGTTAACTGGCATGTGGGGATAATAAAACTAATTGAAAATCATCTATTAAATTAATTCATTCAATAAATATTTATTGAACACCCATTTTATTTAAAGACCACCCAGTTAGGTATTGATATATTGAACTGGGTAGTAAACACTGCTAAATTTGAGATCGGTGTATTGATTTTTAAAATGAAAATTGTCTTTTATTTCAATGGGTAAAGTCCTCATTAATCACTGTTTTGTGAGTTTAACAAAAGAATGAAAATTTTCATGGTATAAACCTATCCTTTAAGACGGATGCCAAGTGGGCAACCACAGAATTATAGAAATATAAAAGGTACCTTAAAACATGGGCCACTGAATACCACAACCAGAGGGACCCTAAAATAGGAAATATCAGTGCTCTTATGAGGCTTAAGAACATGCAATATTAAATTTATAATTTGAGAGGACTATAGAACTTAGAACAAAGACTATTGGAGCTAAAAGTGACTTAGAACGTATAATATTAAATGTTAGAATGGAAAGGGATGTTAGAGGTTGTATATTTTAAGAAATCATAATAAATTATTTGGATAAAGACTTGGCATGCTTTTCAAATTTACTTACAGCACAGGGTTGGGAAAAATACCTACAAATTTAGATGACCAAATAAACATATTTTGCCCTATAATAGTTTGTTTATTTGGCCTTTTTCCCCTAATCAACTATAATTTTCAGTAAGGAAGGCCAGGGATTGTGTCTTATGAACTTGATTTGATTTGATTTGAATCCTAGCTCCTTTGGTTGGAGAAATGGGATGCAACTAACAAGAGGAAAATAGCTGTGGATTTATTGTAATTTCATTTTATATGTGTTTATTCATTTATTATAATTTAATTTATCAAGTAAAAGGCTGTATCAAAAGCATGTTAATGAACTTAAAGGGATGTGTGTGTATGTGTGCGTGTGTGTGCATGTGTGTGTGTGTGTGTGTGTGTGTGTGTGTGTGTGTGTGTGTGTGGACACAAAGGTTATTAATCTTCTTGGCAATAAATGAAAAATTATTCCCAAAAGGCAAACACAAAAAAAATTTAACCAGCCTTTAAGATCTAATATCTAATATCAGCATGACATTTGCTATCCACTTGAAATGATTTTTTTTCTTAGAAAGAGATTATTATTAAATTCTTCTTTTATTAATGTCTCTTTAGGTTAAAATTTCAGCTACAGGCCCACTACTAGAGAGAAATAATAGGAAATGACAAAATGATTAATTGTACCATTCTTGGCTTCTGTTTCCTGTTAAGATTATTCATTCATATAAAATACCATCCATTTAGTAGAATATTAAAAACAATTAATATTGAATTCATTATGTCATGACATTCTAGGGAAAACAAGGATTAGAATGTAAAGTAGTCATGTCTTCCCCAATGATTAATACTGCATACGGGTAAACATATTTTTAATGGGTTATGCATGAAAAGTTTCATTTTTCCATTTTCCTTTCACACTTGAAAAGCAAAAAATAATAAAAGGAAAAGACGGGTTGTTTATAACTAGAAATTAATTGTAGAATTTTTAAGGTCTTAATTTCTTTCCCACTAATTTCTTAATTTTTCAAAGTGTTATTATGGCAAAGCATTCTACAAAGGCATTCTCACATGTTTTATTTCATTTGAGCTTCCAAACAATCCTCCAGGGTGAACAGGGCATTATTATTACCTATGTACTATGGTTGAGACAACTGATATTCAAAGAAGTTAAGCAATTTATCCAAAGTAACAAGAATAGTCAGGACAAAGACTCAAACCAAGATTTTCTGACTCAGATGAACAATCATATCCTTTTACCATGCTGCCTTAGAATCTTTTTTTTCTGTAGATTTATAACTACACTAATACCTCACTTACATAGAATTTGCTTATCCAGAGGCAGCTCAGAGGCACCATGGATAGCATGTTGGGCTTGGGGTCAGGAAGACCTGAATTCAAATCCAGCCTTACTAGTTGTGTGGCCCTGGGCAAATCCTTAACTTGTACCTTAGTTTCCTCAAATGCAAAATATGGAAAATAATAGCAGCACCTATTTCATAGGGTTGTTTTAAAGAACAAACAAGATGAATTTGTAAGGTACATAGCATAGCGACTGGCTCACAGTAGGTGTTTAATGCTTGTTCCCTTTCCTCCATTGTCTATTGAGAACATAGCCGAGAAGGAAACATGACCACTGAAGTCAAAATGGCTATCCCAAAATCCATGGGGTAGAATTCATGTACTCTACTCATAAGAAAGCTTACTTTAGATATAGTTTCAACTATTGTAGTTATCTGGTTTCTAAGCCTATGAAACATTCAAATTGGAAGAGGTCAAGGGAGAAAAGGGTTACTTCAGGCAATTACACCAGCATCAGAAAAAAGTGATAACAAATATCTTGAAAGTAAGGAAAGATCTATAGGAAGCAGACAAAAGAACTTAAAAAGCCCAGAAGCTTAAAGCCACTGATGGATGATAAAAAGCAGATGGGGCTATATGGCTTTGCATAGCTGTCACAATATTATATCCAGGTAGAAGAGTTGAAATTCATTTTGGTGCCTCTGAGTCATTAAGAAAATGCTAAATGATAATTAGATTGAGGAGATAGTAAAGGATGTAAAAAAATTGAAAAGATTACCACACAATTTACTGAAAGTGGTTAAAACCATGACAAAAGGAGGTGCTTAAATGAATGAACCCTTATTTTTTAAAAATACACAGCTGTATGGAAGATCTCATCTACTTCCTGAGAGGTTCCTGAATGCAGAGGCTTTGCTGTACAAATATCTCCTATATTCCTAAATGTTTTTGCTTACATTAGATTCTTTTTTTTTTTAATGAATTAAAATCTGTTTCCATAGCTCCCATCAACCCACCCCCATAAAAAAAAGAAAAGAAAAATTCTTCTAACAAATGATCATGGTCAAGCAGAACAATTTCCCACATTGGTCATGTCCAAAAAATATGTCTCATTCTGCACTGCAAGGCCATCACAATTCTTTAATGAGGTGGGTATCATCTGTCCTCAGAATCATGTATGATTTTCACATTGATCAAATTTCTTAAGTCTTTCAAAATTGTTTGTATTTGTAATATTATTAAGTAGTTCTTTGGTTCTGCTCACTTCACTGTACATTAGTTCATATAATTTTCCCCCAGGTTCTTACTTCAGATTCTTCATAATGATGTACTTTAATTCATACTTACTCTTCATAACCAAACCCAACATATATGTCAATCATCCAAAAGGGTAATCATGCACAAAAGTCTTCCTCCAATAAGGGGTCCTGGATGCTCTCTTTTTAAAAAGTGTTTAATAGCAAAATTATTTCTGAATATGTCCCTCACCCTACCTTAGGAACAAAATAAAGCCCCGCCTCCCACCTTGTCACAAAGAAAAACAATTGATACAATGACAGCATATAACAACAAAGGCAACATTCTACCATTGCAGTCCACCATCTCTCTGATATAAGGAGAAAGTTATATTCACATCATCAGTTCCTATGATCTCTAGGACCATTACTGCTGTTGAAGAAAAAAATACTCAGCATGGCTTCTTTTTAGTGATCATTCCATTGTATACGTCATTCTCATTTTTCCATATTTTCATGTAATTCTTCCAGTGTTTTTCTGCATTCTTCATATTCACAATTTCTCATTACATGATATTTCATTACATTATATACAATAATTTATTCAGTCATTCTCCTATCAAGGCATACCCAGTTGGTTTCCTATTATTTGCCATCACAAAAAATGCCATAAATATTTTGTATTGGACATCCAATTCCATTATCACCACCATGATGATTATCATCATTGGCATAGGATCTCCTTATTCTAATTTTTAGAATAATTTTGATAGCATAGGTACTAATTGCTCTTTAAATATTTGATAAGATTTACTTGTAAATAAATTCATCCCAGTGACATTTTTTCCCTTCTGGCAATTAATTTATAGCTTACTCAAATTCTTTTTCAGAGATTGAATTCTTTCAGTTCTTCACTTCTTGTAGATACTTATTATTTCATTTGAATTATTAATTTTGTTGGTATATATTATATGTACAATAGTAACTGACAGTTCTTACTTTCTCTTGTGAATTGACCATATTCATTTTTATATTGGTGATTTGATTTATTCTCTTTTTTAAACAAGTTATCTAATAATTTTATGGTCTTTTTTTTTTTAAAATCACCTATTTAATTTTGTCAGTTCTTTGGTTTTTTATTTTCAAGTTTCTTCATTGCTTATCTAATTTTCCCGTATTTCTTCATTTATATTTATTTTAGAGTTCATGAATTATTTTAGTTAAATAAGGCTAGAGTTATAGATTTGTTCTATCCTTTCATTTTAATTCTGTAGGTATTTTTAGGATTTATGTGTTTTTTAATGCAGCAAGCAAGTTTAAAAATCCATTTTTCCAAGTAGGGTGAGGAGTGACATTTAACCCAATTCCATTTAGGGTGACAATGTTAAATTTATATTTTTCCTCATCTCTTTTAATATTGTCTTTAGTCTCTACAGTTTAATTTACTCTAATTCTGTCCTTTCTGACCTGCCTCTTCTTTCCTTTCAGCCCACTTCTCATTCTTGGCTCAGGTAAGAGTATGGTACCAAATTCCCCCCTTCTCTCTTGAATCCTCCTACTTACACCAATCCATTTTCTTAATTTCAGTGCCACTAATTTGTAATATTCCTTTCCAAGAAATGTCTTCATTCCACTTCTTTCCTTTCTTCCTTCCTCCTTTTCCCCTTCTAGAACACTTCCTTACATGATCCTTTCTTGTTCTCTCGGTTGTCCCCATTTAGTCTGAAGCTTCTGATAGACATAAGTTTTGCGTCCACATCTAACCAACTCACTTAATTAGTGCACTTAAAAATTTTCTCCCTGTTTTCCTTTCTCAATCTTTTAACTCTCTTGAAATGTATTTTAATAAATCTCATTTCTACTATGTTAGAATATTAATTCATGAAAGATACAGTGGGGTTCATTTAGAAATACTCTGTAATCAGAATTCATGAGATCTGGTTCCATTCTTTGTGCTTTCCATCTCCTATAATTATTTTTAGGGTTAAAGATATCTTCTACTAGTACTACTACTAGTGCTACTGCTACTACTACTACTACTACTATTACTACTACTACTATTACCTACATTTTTTTTTTGTGGTAGTAAAAAACTGGAAACAAAGTAGAATTCCTCCAATGATTGGGGAATAGATAAATTGTGGTACATAAATATAAAGGAACATGACTTGGCTCTAATGACAAAAATGAATACAAAAAATAGAAAGACTTATGTGAACTGATGCAAAGTAAAATAAGCAGCACCAGGAAACAATATATGTGTAACATGGTCAATCTTAGTCTCACTCTCTTGGGGTTACATCTATTGCACCACCCCCTCAGGTTCTTCAATGTGGTGAGGGGGCTTGTGTTTCCTTTGTTTGCCAACAGCCCCTCAGAGCTGCTCTCCTGTCCCATTTTGAGGACTCTTTGATGAGCCCGCTTCCATTTAAGTATTTAACATCAGATAGCTTTTAAAAAGGAATATTTAATTCAAAGATATAGTCAGAACAAAGTACAAATGTTTTTCACAACAAATTGAGATTATGATATGAGGGCAGGGAGGGAATTAGGCTAACAACTGAAATTCAATTTCCCAACAAGTTCACATCCAAAATTAGCATCACTGCTCCTTCTGATGGGCTGCAGTCCTAGACCCTTTTTCCTCAAGGTGTTGCTGCTGGGCAACATCTGATCTGGACTCCTAGGTACCTGGATCCCTGTAGCTCATGATCTTGGCTCAGACTGGAATCTCTATACTCTGCACCTAGAATAGAAGAGAAATAAATGAAAAGGTCAAACACCCAGGTCCATTTCTTGGTGGCAAAATGACCTTGGGGGTGGGAAAGCTTCAAACCCCTTCCCTTTACAGCATGGTTTTCTCACTAGAAATCATTGCTGAAAGAATCACCTTACTCCCTCAGATGCAACTATAGAAAAATTCCTTGCTGGTGCTGTCCTACATTAAAAATTGTTTTTTCCTTTTTGGAGGGGGGAAGGCAGGGTTATTGGGGTTAAGTGACTTGTCCAAGGTCATATAGTTTTGTATTAAGTGTCTGAGGTCGGATTTGAACTCAGGTCCTCCTGACTCCAGGGCTGGTGCTCTATTCACTGTGCCCCACTACCTTTAATTTTTAATGTCCTCCATTTTCACTCCTGTATATCTCCTATAATCTCTCTCCCAGCTATGCATCCAGGGGATCTCAACTTCTCACCTTGGTTTGGTGGGGGGTAAACTAAAGAAACACAAGCCAAGCAGGTAGAAGCTCCCCCAAATCAACCACACCATCAAAAAACTCACTGAAATATTACTATCTCAACCCTGCCCACTCTACTCATGGGACCAGAGCATTTCCTCCTTAGTTGGTGAGACCAGATTCCCACTGCTCCCTCTGTGATATAACTTTCATCTCTCCCTCCTCTCACTATGTCAAATGGAGGGAGAGAAATGAAAAATCCTCCACTTTTCTTCTTAAGTCCTAACCATTATTTCCCCAGACTCCTCTATCCCTATCTTCCCTCTTTCGGCCCAAGAGGAATTCTCTGTAATAATATTGATTTACTGAATGCGAATTTTGTCCCTGAAATATTAATTTGTCTTGCTTTTACTCTCATCTTTTTTTTACTCTCATGTTTCCCTTGTTTCTTAGATTCTTTTGCTCTTAGGTGCTTTCATTGGTCTCTCAATGTCTTTTGGATACTATTTTTTTTTTAACAAGAGAAAAATCAACACACACACACACACACTACCACATTGACTTTGTTTAGTTTTAAACATATGGAAACATATATTTCACATTTTTTCTTTCAGTATTAAACTACTTATTTGTATTTTGTTTAACAAATTTATAAGCTGAATATCCTACTTACCACTCCATCCTTTTTAAGGAGATTCTCAAATTCTTCCCTTTTACTAAACAAATAATTATTTTCATTAATGATTATCCTTAAAGCCTTGCAAGATGTTACTTTTCTGGTATTCTTTGCTTTTCAGAATATCATATTTTCCGCATCATATGTTGACTGGCTGTATAATTTAAAATCTAACTAAAATACTTCTCGATGAGTTAAATTTGAGGTATATTTCTGTAATAGATCTTTGGATTCTCTCAATTTGTTCTTTGTCATTTGTTTCCAGCATTTCTGAACATTTTTCCTTAAGTATGGTATTCACATATTTCCCCATTATTTCTGAAAGCTCTGTAATATTTAGATTACCTTCATTCTATCTTTAAATTCAATATTCTTTGTATATGTAGAGCCCATATCAAATTGCAAGCCCACTTAGGGAAGGAGAGGCGAGAGAATGGGAGAAAATTTAAAAGTTATTCAAATGAAGGTTGAAAACTAAAAATAAATAATTTAAAAAAAAGAAAAGAAAATGACAAGCAAGAAAAAAAAAATGTTGTGTATGAGCTGTACATAAGCTTCCCACCAAATTCATTAACTGACATTCTCTGAAGAGCAAGGGAGATGGGAATTAATAATTACTTTTTAATACCTTGTGTAGACCATTCTACATCTTTGCAACATTGGGGAAAAGTCACATTTAACAAGTTATCTTCAGCTATTACAATACCTGAGGTGTACAGTCATTACCAGATCACTACTCAATATGAGGGCATTATTATAAACACCTTTTTTTTGCCTACTACCCTGCACATTTTCAAATAGAAAATGAGGATAAATGCTTAAATATTCTTGTTTTGTAGAGCTCTTGTGTTTATAAAACCATGTCATTAAATTTTACTTAATTTCCTTTATGTCTTTACATTTTGGTGATCTAATTTTGTCATTTTGCTTTTCAGAGGATCTTTTTGTTTTGAAAAATGAATGCTTTGTGTTCTAAATCCCCTATTCTTTTTTTTAAATTCTTTTTTAAACATTCTTTTCTTTTTAAATTTTGAATTTTAAATTCTTTACTACCTTCCTATTGCCTCCCCCACCCACCGGGAAGGTAAGGAATATGATATCAATTATACATATGAAATAATGTAAAACATTTCCATGTTAATCATATTTATTTTAAAAAGTAAGAAAAACGGGGCGGCTAGTTGGCACAGTAAATAGAGCACCGGCCCTGGAGTCAGGAGGACCTGAATTCAAATCCAGCCTCAGAAAGTTAACACAAAAAACTACCTGTGTGACCTTGGGCAAGTCACTTAACCCCAATTGCCCTACCTTCCCTCCTCCAAAAAGAAAAAAAGAAAAAAAATGTAAGAAAAACGAGGAAAATGAGAAATATTTCAATTAGTACTCAGAATTCATCAGTTCTCTCTGTGGAAGTGAATAGCACTTTGTCATCATGAATCCTTTCAAATTGTCTTGACTCACTGTATTTGTAGTCAGCTTTTTCACAGTTCATAATCATTACAGCATTGCTCTTACTATGTGCAATGATCTTCTGTTTCTTCTCACTTCACTTTGCATTCATATAGGTCTTGCCATGTTTTTTCTGAAAATACTGTCCTCATCATTCCCCTAGCATAATAGTACTCCATCATAATCATATGCCACAACTTGTTCTGTCATCCCCTCAATTTCCAATTCTTTGCCACCACAAAAATTGCTGCTATAAATATTTTTGTGCACATAGGTCCTTTTCCTTTTTCTTTGATCTCTTTGGGATACATACCTAGTATTGGTATTACTGGGTCAAAAGATATGTGTGGTTTTATAGCTCTATGGGTCTACTTCGAAACTTCTCCAGAATGGTTGAACCAGTTCACTACTCCACTAACTATTCATTAGTATACCTATTTTTCCCTCGTCCCCTCCAGCATTTATTTATCATCTCTGATAGGTGTGAGGTGATACCTCAGAGTTGTTTTAATTTGCCTTTCTCTAATCAATAAGGAACACTTTTGGGGCGGCTAGGTGGCGCAGTGAATAGAGCACGGGCCCTGGAATCAGAAGGACCTGAGTTTCGACACTTAATCCATACAAACAAAAACCTAGCCGTGTAACCTTGGGCAAGTTACTTAATCCCAATTGCCCTAAAGGGGCGGCTAGGAAAATGAGCACCCACGAATAAATCAAATGACTAGCCGTGTAACCTTGAGCAAGTTACTTAACCCCAACTGCTTAAAAAAAAAAAAAAATAAGGAACACTTTTTCTTATGACTAAGGATTGATTTGATTTCTTCTTCTGAAAACCATTTATGTATCTTTTGACCATTTATCAACTGGAAAATGTCTTTTTTTTTTTAAATAAATTTGACTTAGTTTTATACTCAGTATATATTTGAGAAAAAAGGCTTTTATCAGAAACTAGCTGTGAAAACTTTTGATATGGGGTGGCTAGGTGGTGCAGTGAATATAGCACTGGCCCTGGAGTCAGGAGGACCTGAGTTAAAATCTGACCTCAGACACTTAACACTTAACTAGCTGTGTGAACTTGGGCAAGTCACTTACCCTAATTTCCCAGCCTTGCCCCCTCCAAAAAGCAAAAAACCAACCAAACAAACAAAAAAAACCCAAACCCTTTTGATATTACTTCATTTTCTATGGTACCTTTTAGCAAATTGCAGTTTCCCTGGTTATCTCTTTTAATTAGGTCTACTTTTGCTTTTCCTTTGTCTGAGATCATGATTGCTTCCCTCTGCCCTTTTTTTTTTTTAGCTGCTGAAGCTTATTAGATTCTGCTGTAGCCCTTTCTTTTAACTGTGTGTGTCTTTCTGTTTCAAGGGTATCTCTTGTAAATAGCAGGTTTTTGGATTCTGGTTTCTAATCCATTCTACTATCTGCTTCTATATTATGAGTTCATCCCGTTCACACTCACGTCTATGATTACTGTATTTTTCACTCCATCCATTTTCTTTCTTCCCTTTCTCTTCTCTCTCTCCCACTCCTCAAGTATATTTTGCTTTTAACCACTTCCTCTTTTTTTCATCCTCCTCTTTTATCCCCCTCCCCTATTTCCCTATTGTTATGTTTCTATACACAACTGAATGTGTGTATGTATATATGTAAATGTGTGTATATCCTTCCCTCTTTGAACCAATGCTGATGAGAACAAGATTAAAGCATTGCCTGCCATCCCCCCATTTCCCCCTCCACTGTAGAAACTCTTCCTTGCTGACCTCTTCTATGTAAGAAATTTCTCCCCATTCTACCTCTCCTTTCCCTCTTCTCCCAGTGCATCCCTCTTTCTCACTCATTCATTATTTTTGGAGATCACGCCAACATAACTGACTCCCATCCATGCCTTCTATTTTAACTGCCCTAATAATAATAAAGTTCTTTTGTTCAGTTGTTTTTCAGTTATGTCTAACCCTTTGTGATTCCATTTGGGGTTTTCTTGGCAGAGATACTAGAGTGGTTTGCCATTTCCTTCTCTAGCTCATTTTACAGATGAGGAAACTGAGACAAACAGGGTTATGTGATTTGCTCAGAGTGACATAACTAGTAAGTGTCTGAGGTGAGCTATGAACTCAGGAAGAGGAGTCTTCCTGACTCATATATATGTGTATGTAAATATATATATATATATGTGTGTGTGTGTGTGTGTGTGTGTGTGTGTGTGTGTGTGTGTGTGTGTATGTGTGTGTGTATATATATATATATATATATATATATACATCTCAGATATATCTATATCAGAAACTTTTACAGATTACACTTTGTTTTGCCCACTAAGGCCAAGTACAAGGTTAATCCTTCTTATCAATAAATGCATGAAGATAATTACCATGAAATGTTTTGTTACATATATTGTACTCCAATAATTCTTAAATTATCTCTCCTTGATCTGTTTTCCATGTCAGTTGTTTTTCTGATGAGATATTTTCATTTATTTTTTCATTCTTTTGGCCTTGCTTTATTATTTTTTGATATCTCATGGAGTCAGCTTCTACTTGCCCAATTCTGATTTTTAATGAATTATTTTCTCTAGTGAGATTTTTTTTACCTCTTTTTCTATTTGGCCAATTTTGTTTTTAAGGTGTTATTTTCTTCGGTATTTTTGTGCCTCTTTTACAAAGTTGTTAATTATGTTTTCATAACTCTCATTTCTTTCTCCAATTTTTCCTTTATCACTTTTATCTCTTCCTTTAACTCTTCCAGGATATTCTGTTTTGTCTTGGGTCCAATCAGCATGTTTCTTTAAAGCTTTGCTTTTTGCTGTTTTCACATTGTTTTCTTCTAAGTTTATGTCTTAGTCTTCCCTGCCACAGTAGTATCTTTTTATGGTCATTTTTTGGGGGAGTTTATGTTTGCTCATTTTCCAGCCTATTTCTTGACTTTGAACTTTATGTTAAAGTTGGGCTATGTTCATATAGGGGCAGGCAGGCACTGTTTCAAGCTTCAGGCTTTTTTTTTAATGCTACTTTTTTCAGAACTAGTTTTGGAGATCTGCAAATTTTTGTTGCTTCTAAGGTGGTATAATCCTGGGACAAGTGTGGTCACTGCTCTCCTGTTCTGTATTCTGGTTCTTTACCCAGGAAAGGCTCCTAGCCCCCGTAGGCACAAGTGTCAGTATTTCTCTTTGCCTTGGAACTGTAACCAGGGTCCCTTGTGACTAACCATCACTGCTCCTCTCTGCCCTGGAATTGCAACCCAAAACTGCATTTGGGCAGCAGAGTTGCCAATCAGTGCCAATTGTATCCAGTGTCAGCAAAAGGTTTCCTGTAATTTCTTTCTCAGCAATCATCTGGTCCCCTTCTATCTCTGGACTGAGAGCTCCTGAAGTTACTGCTGCTGCTGCTGCCCCACACATAAGCTCCAGACAGGTTTCCACCCTGATACCACAAACTTCTGCTGACCCCCTATGTTTTGGGGGCTGGAAAATGTTTCACCCTGACCTTTTGTTGGCTCTGACACCCCAAAATTTTATTTGAGGTATTATTTTAAAGTTGTTTAGAGAAGAATGTTGAGAAAATTCAATGGAGTTGTCTCTAATATGCTATCTTCTAACTTCTCTATTCACAAAAAATTTATCAATTTCTCCCTTCAGAGTCTTACTATCTGTCCTTAGTTCCTTAATATCTTCCCTGACAAATGATGATCCAGCCTCTGATCAAGGGCCACCAGTTAGAGGGGAAACCACTAACTCCTCTGTCAGTTCATTTTCATATAGATCAAATCGTTAGGAAGGTTTTTCTTATAGAGGTAAAATTTGCCTCTCAGAAACTTTCACACATTACACTTTGTTTTGCGACTGAGGCCAAGGACAAGGCTAATCCTTCTCATCAACAAATGCATAAAGCTAACTATCATTCTTCCCCATCTTCTCCACCAGAAACACCTTCAGTTTCTTTGATGTTTTCTCATATGCCATGGCTTCCAGGCATCTTGGTTATACTCTTTCATGCCCTCTGGCTTATCAGTACCAATATTCAGATGACTATTATCCATGTGAGGATTCCCTCCAGTGATGAAAACTACAACTCATGGCTGCCCATCTGAATGACTCTTATCCATGTTTATCTGTCTATCTCCCATAGAAGATTCCCCTAATATGCTAGGGATCTGCCTCAAATTTTTCTGATATCCCAAGGACATCAATGAAGTATATAAGATATTCATTAATTATCTCTCTCACAAAGTCAGTCCATTTTCTTTTTTTGATCACATTTCTTTAATGATATCCTTTACAATTCATTTCCTTTATAATTCTTTGATTGTAATGCATTAGAGACCTTTCCTGTTCTCTGAGTGATCCTCAACTTCAACTCTTCAGAGATGACAGATCACAGGAAGAAAACATTTAAAAATATACCTTTTTTTTTAGGGAGATGCTTGAGGTAATTAAAAACATTTGTAATTCCCATCCCACCTTCCTCCACCTCAACAATTTTGGAACCAGCTCACTGAATATTTGTATTGTCTGTCCAAAATTAGGTAGCTAGAAGATAGATGGATGGATGGACATATATATTGTTATGCTTACTGACTGATATGAATGGAAGTGTTCTAGAAGTTATTCATCCAACTCCATGTTATAGTCTGAAAAAACAATCTTCATTTCCCTATAAATTACATTTTGGAGCATAGGTTAGGGTAGATAATCATTAGGATCTCTTCCAATTTTAAATTTTGTGATTCTAAGGTGACTGTGCATCAAATGTATAGATTCTATAGCATGGTTTCAGATTTGTTATGGTGAATATATCTTCAACAGAGGATCTCATCACAGAAAGGGTATACTTGGTTTTCAAAATTTAAAATGAGTCAAACACTGTTTTGTGGTGGGTTGGTTTGACTAATTTGACACTCTACCTCTACTAAATTGATTGGTTATTTGATAGAACAGACTTGCTTTATTTACTTCATATAAACACAGTCCCAGTGATTTTACATTATTATGACTTGAACTTTTAGCAATTCAAAGGTGGGAAAGGTCTTAGAGATCATCAGTTCAAAGACCAAGAAAGGATCTCATCATATGCTTAAGTTTGTTCAACCATCAGATATTGACACAGCTAGGATTAGTACTCAGCTTCTGATTCTCAGTTTAATGCTCAACATAGTTATTTTGACTTTAACACTTTACCTGGCCCTATGTGAAGAAAGTTATATCATTAATCTTGATTCAATTGTCAGACAAAAGACCTTTATGAATCTGAGCAATGAATCTAATTTGTCTAACTATCCAATTATATTGGTTTATTATACTCTCCTGGTGAAAAACTATTTATCATGTTTCTCATATCACTTTGTATAGCCCTATCCTTAGTACTTAACTCAGTCTACTTTGTATTGTACTCATTGTGTCTTATTCTTTATGTTATATAATAAGCTCTTTATGATTAGGGGCTAAGTAATTTTTTACCTTTACATTCCTATTACTTACTACTAGGCCTGGCAAATCACAGGGTCACAATAAATGCTTTTTGGATTAATTTGAACTGAATGCTACTGAAATTCTTCCTTATCCTATTTAAAAGTATTATAGGCCCAGTAGTGATACACCATAGCGTAGCTGTTATAAAAGCTACAGAGACAGTAGTCTCTACTAGCAAAGAATAGAAAACCTCTAAGTACCCTTAATAACAACAACAATAATAATGTTGATAACATATATAAAAATTTTTATAGTTCCAAAATGTTTTACATACATATCCTCTTTAAGCCTCAGTATCTTCATCTGTGAAACAGGAATATAATAATAATCACACTACTTATTTCACCAGATTGTTGTGAAAAATCAGAGGAGATAAAAAAGATAAGGTCAAAATCATGAAGATAATCAAAGTCATAGAGACAATGCAAAGCCAGAACTTAAACTCTAGTCCTGTTGTTTTATTGTTCATTAATTTCAATTGTGTCTGACTTTTTGTGACCCTCATTTGGGGTTTTCTTGGCAAAGGCACTGGAATAGTTTCCCATTTCCTTCTTCAGCTTATTTCACAGACCAGGAACTGAGGCAAACAAGGTTAAGTGACTTGCCCAGGGTCACACAACTATTAAGTGTCTGAGGCTGGATTTGAACTCACATAGATGAGTCTTCCTGACTCCAGTCCCAGCACTTTATCCTCTGTACCACCTACCTGCCCTGATAAGATATAGTCCCCTGAAATATAACATTCCCAGAACATAGAACTACATATAAACTGAAGTTGGGGGGAGTATAAAAGAGGGTCATTTTTGAGTGTAGCATTTACTAGACAGAATAGTCCATTACTTAATGACTTTCAGATTTATCTTTTGACCATAATCCTTCCAGACAATTCAGGGTCTAGGTAGACTAGGTTCCTTTAAACTTCCTTTCTGACTTGACCAATATGAACAAAGGGAATTTACCTAACAGTATTTATCCCTCTCCTTAGCTAAAAAATGTAGCCCATATAAGGTCTCAGATGACTTCAGAACAACTTTGGCTCTTATTGATGAGTCAGGTCCCTAAAACTTTAATACCCTCCTTCAGCATTCCAGGGGTGTCCCTGAGGAGCAAGAGGTATCTCTCTAAAGTCATAGACTTGCTTAAGCCCCTAGTAGTGTGCTTCTATTCAGAATCAACTTAGTCATTCAGCCTTAAGTAGTTTTTAGAAAAGAATATGTACTAAAGGGTCATGATAAGAAATTAGTACAATACATCCAAAGACTATGACACACTCTCCCATCAATACATACAGAATCCAGGGGAAAGTGGGCTCAAACTTAGAGAAGACATGTGGCAAAGGAATAATTCATAGCTCTGGGATGCTACAAGTCCTTTTCTCCCATTTGAAGTGTGTTCAAGAATTTCCCCTGAAGCATGGTGAACTTCATCCATCTATCCTTGGCATTAGGATGCAGATACTGCTGCAAACTGATCTAGAGATGATGCTAGAACACCAGGAGGAAGGATCTCCACTGGCCAAATCGGGAAGGGAGGGAAGGAAATTTGACCAAGAGTTTTCACCCACTGGTAGTTCTTCCCCAGGGATGTGTTGGAAAGACACACTTTCTCTAATTTCTGGAAGTCAATCTCATCTCAGCTTGTTTAATAATTTAAAGATGATCCCTTGAGGTATGGTCAACTTTCTGGACCTGATTCTTGTGCAACATCATCCCAGTTGGAAGGCTATTTAGTACTTAGTCTAAGACCTATAAGTAATTGATTGAGATATTCTTAACTAGTTAAGGTATTAAAGCAAAAATGGGAGGGGTGGTATCCACCTCACCCGTTACTTATTGTCTTCAGAAAAACTCCTGCAATATTTTTGACACAAGTCAAATACTGGATAGCCTTTTACTGACTTTTGCATTTTCTGTCTCAGATGTCTTCCCCAGGACTCAATACTAAAGAGTCTGGGAAGACTCCATAGGGAAGTTCTTCCTCAAATATTCAAATTCTTCCATACCTCAACATATATACTGGTACAGCTTGACAAACATCATGCAAAGTCCTAACAGGCTACTGCCTATTTTGTTGCTTAGGACCTATCCTATCCCAAAACAATAAAGAAAAAAATATATAACATCTTCCTTCTTAAGGGAGGGGGGCAGGGAAATGATGGCCCCTTTTGGCATTCCCTGAACATGTATACTCTCCCCAGAGGGATTAGGGGCTTGGGATTAGCTAGAAGTTAGCCCCTCTCATTTCATGTGAGAAACCAAATCAATTTAGCTTGATTATAATGTAACATGGCCCACTAGGGGCTAAGTTCTTGCCCTCTCCCTCTCTCAAGGAGCAACCCCTCCAATGTTGGTTCAGTTGGTTGTCAAGTGCTATAACGATGTGATACATTTCCCTCTACCTTCCTCATTTAAGCATCTGACTTGTGTCAGCTATGCTAAACCTCCCCAATGCACACAGACCATGTTAAATCATTGACTAGTTTAAAAAGAAATTCAAGATCTCAGTCCAGTTCTTTATATCTCTCTTTAGTTCTCACAAGAGCCTAATGTATTTATTGAATTTGTTGAACTAAACTGTTTGGCTTGTCTTGGACACAGTTTGTAATTGTGAATAATTTTTTAAATCCTTTTTTTGTATTTCAGAAATTTGATTCAGTAGAAGATATAATTGAGTACTACAAATACTTTCCTATTGTGCTTATTGATGGGAAAGACCAGACAGGAACCCACCGAGAACACTGCTACCTCAAGCAGCCTCTCTCACCCAGCAGAATCTACTCATCCTAAGAGAATGAGGTCTTGATTTTACCTTTATTTAAACAGATCTGGTATCCATGACATTCTGTAGAGAGTTCAAGAGATGACCAGCTGATTTCATTATGAGGGGAAGATGGGCATTCTCCAGTAAAAACTAGAAATATGTGCCCTGCATATGACTCCTTAACATCTTATGAAATGTCCAAGAATTATTAAAGTGGAGAAGGAACAATTATTACCTAGAACTCTTAGTTTAGAAATTTCTTTTGGTTTGGTGATGTTGAAATAGAGTACAGAATTCAATAACCATTTTGACTGATTCAAAGTTTGTGGTTGGGGGTTTTAGATTCAGAAAGACATGCAGATTAGGGGAGTAACACCTATGTGGAAAAGTCCAGCCATCCTCATTCCTTGATGATACTACTCAACCTATAGGGTGGGCAGTTCAGTCTAGCAGAAGTTGTAAGGTGCCCGAGGAAGAGAAAGTAGGAAGCATATGCCATGAGAGTTAAGCCAGCATATCTCCCCTCAAACCCCAATGAAGTTATCCCAGGACTTTAAAGCTAAGGGCCCTGAGGATAGTGGTACTATCTAAACCACTGCTTCTAGTGCTCTGTTTCTAGTCTGGTACCTTCAGCCATCACTGAAGAGAGCAGTCACTGTGAAGAAGAGATCTACCTTCCTCATCACTACTAAGTGATAGCCAATTGCCACTGACAAGAAAGTAAGACCCTGGGATTGTCAGCTCCCTCCACATCCACCACCAGTCCTACTTCTAACTTATCTTCCAAAGCTATCATCCAATGAATCAAACCCTATGGAAACACGACCTGATGAATACTTCTATAGGTATTGCAGGTCAGTCACCATGGACCAGTGTCCATGAATCAAAATGGAGAATGAACTACTCCTTCCTTCTGAGCAACAACAGATACAGCAGAAAAGACTAAAAAGGTCACAGACCTCTTCTAATGAGCTAGATCTTGTCCAGACTGAAACTGAGGATGACAGTAACTAGTTCCTTATTCACCAAAGTCCTGAGCACTTCCATAAATTTCAACATCAGGAAGGGATAGCATTTTTCAGCTGAAATTGCATTTTAAAAGATATATTAACATTTGCCTTGATGATGTACTCTAAGTACAATATAACCTATCCATCTAACTTGTGACTAAAATTCAATATAGAATGAGAGTTACTTGAGAGCATGGACTACTACTTTTGCTTTACCATTTTTATCCCTGGCACCTAACACAAAGTTCTGCCCATAGTACACTCCTGATAAATGCTTTTACTTTCACTTCTTACAGACTTAGAATAGACTTATTATAATGAGATTTGGCAGACAGAAAACAAGTAACAATCATAACCATTACTGTAATGTAAGGAAGATCAGGATAGGCCTCCTATAGGGAGTGGCATTTCAGTTGGACCCTGAAGAAAGCTAACGATTCTATGAGAGTAGAATGAGGAAGGAGCCAATTCCAGGTCTGAAGGACAACCAATGCAAAGACACAGAGATGGAAAATAGAATGTCAAGTATGAGGAATACCAAATTAGCCAATACAGCTGGCACTTGGAGTTTTTAAAATAGAGTAGGATGAACTTAACAATAAAATGCAGGAGGATGGTGGCAAAATGGATGAGAAAGCAAAACAATAATTTTCTCTACACAAGAAGCATGCCTAAAACATAAAAAGTGATGATGAATTAAACTCAGGGGTTAGACTAGAAGTTCTTATTCCTTGACTGAATATAAAAAAGCTTAAGTAGCAGTCATCCTCTAGGCCAAGGCATGAGTAAAAAATATATATAGTCAGAAACAAGCAGAGAAACTGCATTATTTAGGCCCTATAGAAATGGAACATATGCACACACACACGGACACACATACATTCCATGCCTCTAAGATTTAGATACAATAGCCATTTGGTGATTAAAGAATGGAAATCATATAGAATATATCAATTCTTTAGCATGACATGGTACCTTTACAAAGATCCAAGGAAGTGATCGGATATAAGGAGCTCATAAACAGATGTAAACAAACCAATATATTCCAAACATCCTTTGTATTCTGTAATGCAATAAACACTATAACCAATAAACAAAATATTAATAAAGTACTGAGAAGTCAAATAATTATATCCTAAAGAATAAAGGAGTCAAAGAATAATAAGTATGAATAATTATATGAAAGAAAATAAGGGAAACAGCACACCAAAATGTGTGGGGCAAATCTAAAGCCATCCTTGGGAGAAATGTGTATCTTTGAATGTTTACATTGACAAAAGAGAAAGAGAAGACCGAACAGTTGAACGTGAAATCATAAGCAAGAAAATTAACTAAACAATCCCCAAAGAAGCACAAAAATAAAAATCCTAAAAATAAGATAACCAAAAGAAAACAAAAAAACTATATAACTGATAAAAATAACTGATTTTTTAAAAGACCAATAAAATACCAACCAACCAATAAGCTTTCATTAAATGCCTACTCTGTGAAATAAACACAAGTAATGAATCATTCCCTGTGTTCTAATGCATTCTTTTTTTTTTTTAAAGCAATTGGGGTTAAGTAACTTGCTCAAGGTTACACGGCTAGTCATTATTTATGCGTGGGTGCTCATTTTCTGAGGCCGGATCTGATCTCGGGTCATCCAAACTCCGAGGCCGGCGCTCTTACTCACTGCGCCACCTAGCCGCCCCTTTAGGGCAATTGGGGTTAAGTAACTTGCCCAAGGTTACACGGCTAGGTTTTTGTTTGTGCGGATTAAGTGTCGGAGGCCGGCTCCGAACTCAGGTCCTTCTGACTCCAGGGCCGGTGCTCTATTCACTGCGCCACCTAGCCGCCCCCGTTCTAATGCATTCTAATGGAAAGAATTGTACATATGCAAGTATATGCAAAATAAAAAATAAAGACAGTGCAATTAAATATAAGGTAGTTGAGAGGGCACTAACTTGAGTGAGGAGATCAAAAAAGGCTTCTTGTAGAAGGTGGTGATTGACCATCTTGAAGGAAGAGAGATTCTATGAAATAGAGGGGAGGAGAAAATGCAGTCTAACCATGGGGGAAATTCAGTACAAAGACAAGGAAATGGATATGAGAGAACCATGTCTGAGGAACAGATAGAAGGCCAGTTTGGTTGGATCATAGATCATGGGAAAGTTGGATCAAATCAATGATTCTGGAAAGATAAGTTAGGGCCAAAATGTGAAAGGCTTTGAAACTTCAACAGAGAAGTTATATTTGGTCCTAGAGTCAATAGGAACCACTGGATATAGTCAAATTTATACTTAAGGAAAATTACTTGGCAGCTGAGTGGAGTGAAAAAGACTTGAGGCAGAGAAAGCAATTCAAAAGCTATTAAAATAATCTAGACAAAGGGTCATAATTTGTTGAATGAAAGTAGCTGTGTCAACAGAGAGAAGGGGGTAAGATGAATGACAGGTAGAAAATGCAAAATTTGGTAACTGCATACATGGGATGGGGGAAAATGAAGAATCATAGATAATGTCAAGGTTATAAATCTGAAAGGCTAAAACAATAGTAGTACCTTGACATAAGCAGAAATATTAAAGAGGTGTAGGTTTGGGGGGGGGGCGGATAAAGACAATAAATTCAGTACTGTAAATGTTGAACTTGGGAGGTCTCCAGGAAATGTAGTTAGAAATATTGTTGGGGGGGAGGTGGTGGCTAGGTGGTACAATGAATACAGCACCAACCCTGGAGTCAGGAGAACCTGAATTCAAATCTGGCCTCAGACACTTAACACTTATTAGCCATGTGACCTTGGGCAAGTAACTTAACTCCAACTGCCCTGCAGTCACCCCTCCAAAAAGAAAAAAAAAATTATTTGTAGAAAAAAAGGAAGGAACAAAAGCTTTCTCAGTGATATTAGGAATAAAGCAAGTAAGCTCATTGTCTTCATTCTCATTTGACAAACTGTAAGACATACTAGGTGTAGCAATGATAAGAAAAAGAAATTGAGGGAATAAGCATAAGGAGAAGGAAAAACAATATGATCTCAGTTTGACTATATGGTATTTTACTTAGAGAACTAACCATGCCAAATTTAAAGTGATTAATGACTTCAATAAAGAAAAAACACAGTGGTGCAATAAGAGCGCTGGCCTTGGAGTTGGGATGACCCAAGATTGAATCTGGCCTCAGAAAATGAACACCCACACATAAATAATGACTAGCCGTGTAACCTTGAGCAAGTTGCTTAACCCCAATTGCTTAAAAAAAAAAAAAAGAAAAAACACAAAAGAAGGAGATAGGGAAATAAATTTAATTTAAAAATACAATAAAGTGAAAGAAGTATCTGGGAACTGACATACCAAAACACATATAGGTCTTTAGTCTACAACTAAAACCAATTTTTACACTCAAACAAGACCTTGATAATAGGAAGAATACTCAGCATTCACAGCAGAGCCATATCAATTTAGTAAAAATTATATTACCCAAATAATGCTACAAGTTTCATGCTATATCAATTATATCACTAAAGGGGTATTTTATAAAATTAGACAAAATAATAAAATTCATTTGAAAGCATAAAAGGTAAAGTATACTCTATATAACTTATGGAGTTAGAGAGTTTTCCAGGGCACTAAGATTAAATGACTTGTCCAGGGTCATATGGTCAGTATATGTGAGAGTTATGACTCAAATGTATATTTCTTCTAGCTTTAAGGTTGGCTTTCTATACATTGTACCACAACATTTTAAAAATAAAATTCTAGTATAGCCCTAATACCACCCACACATATCAATGCTTGGCAAAAATCTCATAAATAGTATATATTCAATAAATAATATGAATTGAATGACTGTATGGTGACTGATCAGATCTAGCTAACTTCTAAGGGATATTTGAGATCTGGGGAAGAAGGAATATGGTATCAATAGACCATTCATAATCTATGGAGTGCATGTGTTTTGTGTAATCATGAGTATCTGTGAATCCATTCAATAAATGTCTATGATGTAAAAAGAAAAAGAAAGAATATGAAAGTATATAATTCTGAAAAGTACAAAAGGGCTCAGCAATATATATATATATATACATATATATGTATATATATAAACTGTACTACTAATCTAAAAATACTTATCAAAATTACCTTGTATTGGATAATTTTTTTTAAAAGATTAGTGAAATGGTCTAGATAAGCAAGACTTAGAAATCAATTAATCAATAAGTATTGTTAAGTGGCAAGTTTGTGCCAGGCACTGTATTAGGTGCTGGGGATACAAGAATCTGTTGGAAAAGACCGAAGTCTAGAGTTCAGTAAACCCAGGAACATAAACTACTGAGGAAGGTGTTCCTTTTAACAAGAACAATAATTTCTAGGAAATTTGAAAGCAGTTTGGTGAAAAATAAATTCCCACTGGAAAAAAACTTAAATATAAAAAAACATAAAATTTAGAATTTTATCTTTCACATTTATGGATAGAAATAAAAACCAGAACCTGAAAAGGCACAGAATTTAAAAATTTATCTCAATTATATACAATTTAAAAGCTTTAGCACAAATAATCAATGCAGCTAGATCAATAAATTTATCTTAGGAAACAACTGTTGCCTGAAATATCTTATATAAAAAGCTGTCATTTAGGGTGGCTAGGTGGTGCAGTGAGTAGAGTGCTGGCCCTGGAGTCAGAAAGACCTGAGTTCAGATCCAGCCTCAGACACTTAACACACACAAAAACCTAGCCATGTGATCTTGGGCAAGTTACTTAACCCCAATTGCCCTTCAGAAAAGCAAAAAAAAAAAAAAAAGCTGTCATTCAAAACCTTTAGTTAACTGACACAAAGACCAAGAATGATTATCTAATAGAAAAGTGGTTGAATGTCAGGAACAAATGACTTTTTTTTTTTTTGCCTTTTGGAGGGCAATTGGGGTTAAGTAACTTGCCCAAGGTCACACAGCTAGGTTTTTGTTTGTGTGAGCGTTAAGTGTCGGACGGCCATATCCAAACTCAGGTCCTTCTGACTCCAGGGCTGACACTCTACTCATTGTGCCACCTAGCCGCCCCAACAAATGACTTTCATAAGAAGAAACTTCTACTATCAAAAACCATATGAAAATATTTCATAATCATACTTAAAAACACAAATTAAAACAAACCTCAGATATCACCTCCCTCCCTCCCAACAAACTCACAAAGATGTTCAAAAAGAGAAAAAATTCACTGTTGGAGAGATTATGGTAAGACAAATATACCAGTTGACCTGTGGAACCATGAGTTTATTCAATCATTCTGGAATCCAGTTTGAAATGATATAATGAATGTTATTCAATTGTTTCTACTCTGCCATGTTGGCTCCACCCCCTATTAAATTGTTTATACTACTCAATCTAATTCCCAAGGAAGTTATTCCCATAGGAGAAATTCCAAAAGACAGAAAGAAGAGAGTCATATACAGAAAAAATGGAGTTGTAATAATTAAAACCTAAAAGAAAATGTGCCCAATGATTGGGAAACAATTGGGAAATGGTGGACTGTGAATATGATGGTATGTTACTATGATGTAAAGAATGTTGACTATGAAGAATTCGGAAGAGGGGGGAAGTAATAAATGGTACAAGGCAAAGAAAACAGGAGCTTTTTCCAGGCAGTGGTTTTATTCACCATTAGGTGCCAGCCTTAGAACCTCTAGATACATATACAATAACTATACTATGAATAGACATTAAGAGGAAACAAAACTGTGGTTGTCAATACTGTTCAATGATACCCCTATGAGCAAAACCGAAAGATATATTCCTTCTTTCTGTTAATAATCAATAATCAGTTCCATGCATATGCTTCTTTCCTCCTCAATACCATCCCAGGGATGTACTTTTGAAAAGGTATGGTTTGAGTGTTTGTTAGCATCTTTTCTGTCAAAATACATTAAAAAAATTGTAGCCATATCAAGCATGTATTTGTTGACAGAAAACTTTTACTATATAGAACTCACCTATGGCAATAGAAATATGATAGTTTTGTCAACTGGCAAGTGTTGTAAAGTGGGAGTCATAGTAATGAGTAATAATTCGGGGTGGGGAAGCTTTACTGCTGTTGAATAAAGGTGTTTTAGGACCATTCCATTATAAGAAATCTGATCATCCTAACCAACTGTGCCTAGCTGCACAACAGTGATAAATAGGAGCCTGAAAATCTTGTTCATTCTGTAGTCTTTGCAGTCAAAGTTGAACAGACTGTGGGACCCAAATATCATAAAATCTGACTTATCATTAGTTTTCATCAGTAGACTTTTATTTCCCAGTCTTCAAAACTAATCCCAGTAAATATTTCTATCAAGAGTTTTCATGGTATGCAGAGGAACCTGGAAAGCAGTCTGGTTTTTATTAAATATACCATGTTTATTCACATATTCTATCACATTCTATAAAATCATAGAATGGTAGTTTGGAATTCATTTCAGAGGAATGAGTCATCATTTTGTTCTTAATTTGATTTTTTCAATTAATAAGCATTCATTTTCTCTCCCTCCTCTTTCCCCAGTTGAACAAGAGAAGGAAAAGAAAACCCTTCTAATATGTATAGTCAAGCAAATTCCTTCTTTGGACATGTCCAAAAATGCACGCCTCATTCTGAATCTTGAGTTTATCACCTTCTCTGCCAGGAAGCGGGTAGGATGCTTCAACTTCATTTCTCTGGAGTCCTGGTTTATCATTTCATTGATCAAATCTTTCAAAGTTATTTTTCTTTATAATATTATTATAAAGGAGTAAATTTGGGGGATCTATTCACTTCACTCTGTATTACTTCTTACAATCCTTCCTAGTTTTCTCTGTAACTTTCCACCATGAAATGAAATTTGGCAAGCATTTTATAATGGTAATGTAAATGGGAAGATCTTACCCATCCATGAATAGGCCCATTTGACCTGCTTAAGTCACATGGAAGCCTAAGACACATGACTCTGAGTCACAGAAAGCCTGTGGTGGGAGGAATTTGCTGAGGTAGAAGAGGAAGGGCAGAGCAGGAAGGGTGGAGGAGACCTGAGAAGCTGGTCAGAGGAGAGGGAGAGGGAGAGAGACAAAGCAGGCAGTGAGCTGTGAGTGTTCATTTGTAGGAAGGCACTAGCAAGAGGAAGGCTTGGGAATGGTGGTATCCCCTGCATTATTATTGTGTATAGATTCCTTTGATGCTATAATGGATTGGACTTTCTAGTGTTTGAATTCAGTTTTCTGGGGTTTGAATAAATGTTTTGGTTCTGTCTTCCATGTGAACAGTTGTTATATTTTGCAATTCAGAATTACACCAGCTATTCATAGGTGCCATAGATGCTATGAATATCTCATTGGTGCTACACATTTATTGCCCACTATTTTCAAAACTCTATGTTCTGAATTTGTCAATTGGCAAATGAGTAATAGTAAGTAATAACTGAAAAAAGATTCACTGTTTTGGGGGTGGCTAGGTGGCACAGTAAATACAGCACTAGCTGGAGTCAGGAGGACCTGAGTTCAAATCCAGCCTCAGACACTTAACACAAAAACTAACTGTGTGACCTTGGGCAAGTCACTTAACCCCAATTACCCTCCAAAAAGCAAAAAAGAGAGAGAGAGAGAGAGAGAGAGAGAGAGAGAGAGAGAGAATTTAAAGCATTTCCATAATATAGTAGAATAGGAAAAAAGAAAGATGATTTCACATGAAATTGCAAATCTGTTTTGGGGTGGCTAGGTGGCACAGTGAATAGAGTGCCAGCCCTGGAGTCAGAAGGACCTGAGTTCAGATCCAGCCTCAGACACTTACCACAAACAAACAAACAAAAAAACCTAGCCGTGTGACCTTGGGCAAGTTACTTAACCCCACCTGCCCTCCAAAAAAAAAAAAGCAAAAAAAAAGATTCACTATTTTCAACAAATACAAAAATAAAAGGTTACTGTCTTTAAGAAGACTACATTTTACTAGGGCTGGGAGGAAAGGTATTCTACACATACTCATAAGTAAATATAAAGTAATTTCAAAAAGACTAACGTAATTGAGAAAGGCTTAAATAAAAGATGACATCTGAACTGACCCATGAAAGGACTTATGGATTCTAAGAAAAAGAGATACAAAAGAACATTTCAGAAATGGAGGATAGCCTTATAAAGACATCAACATGGAAGATGAAAAATCATGTACAATGAACTACAAATAGCCCAGTCTGCCTGGAACACTGAGTACATAGAAGGAATTGATGTGTAGCCAGAATAAAGGGTAAGTTTAAGTGGCAAACAGAGGAATTATGTATTTTAATCCTAGAAGCAACAGGGAGCCAGTAAAGCTTTTTGAGCAAGAGTGACATGGTTAGACCAATCTGGCAGCTATGTGAAGGATGGATTGAAGAGAGATTGGAAATAGGAAAAACCAATAAGTAGGTAACTGCTACAGGCTTTGTGATGAGGGTCTGAACTGGAATTATGGCTATATGAACAGACAAAAGCCAGAGGCAGATGTTGTATAGAATTAATAATACTTGGCAAATTATTGAATAGAGAGAGAGAAGAGAATGGCTCCAGAGTTGACAAACTGGGTGACTAGAAGGTGCTCTCAAACAGAAATAAGTGAGTTATTAAGAGGGATAGGTTTAGGAGGAATGGAAATAGGGTCCATTTTGGAGTTTGAGATGCACATAGAGCTTCCAAGTGGAGACATCCTGGAGGCAGTAGGTGACAGAGGTTTGGAATTCAGGCAAGAGATGTAGATTTGTGAGTCATCTGCATAAAGATGGTAATTGAACAGATGAATTAATTTAAGAGAATGAATGTATCATTCTAAAAAAGAAATCATATAATATTAGAGCTGAAAGGAAACTCAACATACAACATAAGTTTCTCCAACTTCTATTTTCTAAGTTTCATTCCAGATTTAACATTCTATGTTCTAATTTACCTTTCAACTATAATACCTGTTTTTAGAAACAAAGAACATTGGAATGTGAAAGCACCTCAAAAACCCCTAGTCCAATCTGATTTTGTAACTGAAAAAAGACCATAAGAGAAATGCCTTGCACAAGTTCAAACTCACTAATTAAGAGGAGACCTAGGTTTCTAACCCTGGTTACTCCACAAATTCTGACATGGCTCCTTCCATTATCTTTGCTGACTTCCTCTGTGTCCATTTTGCTTGGAAATAAAACATAATAAAGAGGGGGAGGGGGAGAAGCCACGGCCATTTATGCACAATTTTCTTTTACTTTTTTTTTTTGCTTTTAAACCATTTTTCAAAGACTCAGAAACCATTAGAAAGATGCCAAGACTTCCAGGCAGAGAAGCTTCACCATTATGTGATAGTTTCACAACCACCAGGTACATGCACCAACCAGTCTTCCTGATAACTCTAGATGCTTATAGCAATGGTCTTCAGGATGTTCCCATTTCAAATCAAGGAGACTTAGGACTGACACTACTCTTAATGGGAGCTCATATATCCAGGTTAGTCACACAATTCTTTCCCACTTCCTTTTAGAAGAAAAACAACAGTGAAAGATGATTGTGTATGTATGTGTGCACATGCATACATACATAATTTCAATACTTCAAAGATCCTAGATTTCTTAGGGTGAAATTTCCCTCTATGTCTTGGACAATGGTCCTTATCTGCTGCTGCAGCTGCAAAATTCATTGTAGTATAGTCACTTTTGTGATGACCCTTCTCAGGTCTTAGCTAGATTGATCTTTGTCAGAAAGATCTATAATCTGTCAACAGGCTCACCCTTGAAACCTTCCCAGTTTGGCAGGACCTTCTAGAACTGAGGATCCACTCATATAACCTTTGGTCAAGTCCACACCATATTAAGACATCAGAGTAGTATTTTAGTGGTCGATGGTTTGAAGAAGAAATTTACTTTAATAATAAATAAAATAAAATAACTAAAAGTATATGTAAATACAGTATTCTTAGTAAACTTATTATTTACATTTGTACATATTTTAAAATTATCCTGGCATATTTAATGAAGTCATAATGGACCATTAATAAGGAGATATGGGTTCTAGTCCCAGTTCTTCTACTAATGAGCTATGTGTCCTTAGGTAAATTACTTTCCGTCTCTGGATCACAGCCAAGTGTGAGGGTTGAGACCCAGTAATCATTAAGGTCCCTTTTCACCTGAATTTCTGTGTTTTTGTGAAAAGATCCCTTCAGGCTTTGCTTCCATCCCACTTCACACTCTAATGGATCCAGTTGTGACCATCAGAATGATGTTCTGAGTTCTCTCTCTCACCATTTTACTAAAGCAATGACACTTTTTGGTACTATTTCAAAAGATTTTCTTCAAAATTTTTTTTCTGATAAATTTTCTGATCTTATTTCAACTGGGTTAATGGAAAGTCTTTTTATATCTCTATCTTCTCTGAATAGAAAGGAAAATACAGTATACATGAGATAAAGCCAAACTTTAATAACAAGAATAATACATTATTATAGAAGTTGAAGGTTTACAAAGGGCTCCCTCACAACAATCCTTCAAGGTAGATTTTGTTAAAATTTTGTCTTATTTCCAGTAGATTGCTAGTCCTAGAGATCAGGAAAGTTAATTAAGAGAGAACCCATATCAGGAAACTCAACTCAAGACTGGGTGGTAATAAGAAGTTAATGATAGGGGACAGTTTTGTTTATTAACTTCTTCAAAATATTGATGGATTCACAAATTTAGTACTTATACTTATAAGTACTACCTCTGACAGTATTGAATCCAACTACTGAAATTCCTGTTTACTTCTATACATCCTCTAAAGAGGATCCATCAATATACAAATCACCCACCAGTCATGTTTAACACATAACTGAAATCAGGGTAAATACATAACTAGCGGATTTTTGAGGCCATTCCTCTTGTTACTAGCTGGCTCTGTATGAATGCATACTTTTATTGTTAAGGCAACTTGGAACAATATAAACTAGCTTCGACCTCTACCCTTTCTCAACAGCCTTCCTTCCGGGATTCAAATTCAGTAAGTCCCAGGGTTTCAAGAAATCCAAAGATTTTAGGACCTAAAGCTAAAAAGGACACTGGATATTCTCTTAATCTAATCTTTTCATTTTACAGATGAGAAACCTGGGGCACACGGGGAGGGAGGGAAAGGTCACATAAGTAAACAAAGCCAGGATTCAAACCCAGATCTTCTTCTACTTAAATACTTTCTCTTAGAAAATAGAAGTGGTATTTCACCGAGTAGAAACATTAGTGAAAATTTTCTGAGCTCCAAATTTTCCCATTTAACATCTGTTGTCATCAAGCAATTAAGCTAACTACCTTTATCTGCATGTGTTTCTAAAATAATGAAGGTGGTCAGACAAAGAACAAAATTAAAATTGTTCCCATGGCTGGATTGACATCATCACAAATTCTGGGTAGGCAGACACAAATGTTGATGAAACACAGAAATGCAGGCACTGAGTTCACAAGCAAAGAAAGAAAAAAAAACAGAGCAGAAAGAGGGAGAAATTATTAAACCATTGAGAAGAAAATATTTCTAGCCCTCTAATCTGATTTTGACTCTTACTCCTCATGGTTTTATTTTGATCTCCCAAATAATAACGGAACACATCTAATCTGCTTAACTGTTTTATAACATTGATATATTGTTCATTCACATGCATGCTACTTATCTTGTCCCATCAATTAAATTTCTTTATGGTTTACCATAAGATCTATAGCTGCACTATTTTCTACTTTTTAAAGTTAAGTATTTGAAGTTTTTTCTGTTGGAAATATGGACATCTCTCCTACATCCTACCAAATGTATAAAATAGAGCCATACAATAAATTTCATCTTCACTGAAGTATAAAGGAGTTGAAAATGCACATGGATTAGTTAGGTAAATAAAATATATGGCCACATATTCGAGACATTATTAGATCACTGGATATGGAATAGGACAGGAGTTTAAATTCTGACTGCTGCTTCTTATTGTTATGAATATAAATTTGGAATGTCAATTCACTTTTGTGCCTCAGTTTCCCTCTATATGTAGCATGTATGATCTCTAACATAGCTTCATAGGATTTACTATGATCCTACAAGTTTATCTAACCATTCTTTATTATGACATTAGAGAAAAGTGATGGGTTTCAATGCCACTGTAAGGCGATTTTATCACACAACTATGATTTCATATACATTGAGTAGAGATTATGTCCATTTTATAGACCATAGAGGTTCACATCTCTCTAAAGGGGAAGAAATTGAAACCCAGAGAGGTAGAGTGACTTACCCAATGGCACAAAAGTTGTTAATAGTACAGACCTGACCTCTGAGTCTAAGGCTATTACCCTCCATTATAGCAAAAGAAAATTTTGACAAAAACATAGCACCCCTTCAAACTATAGGTTTACTGATGTGGGGATTATGAAAGCTCATCTAGAGAAATTATTTTATGTTGTGAGCAAAAAGGTGAGTTGCTGCTTATCATTTACACAGCACAAATTATGTTTCGATTTCATCCTTTTATCCTTGCACAAAGTATATGCTCCTCTCCTGATTTAATGTTGTGGAACAAATAAGTGAGATATGAAACTTGATCTTCTTGCATTTCCCTTAAAAATGTCCTAGGGGGGGGGAGCCAAGATGGCGGAGTAGAAATAGCTCTTCCAAGCCTCTCTGCCCCCAGATTCCCACAAACTATGTAAAAAAGGACTGTGAAACTTCTGGAGCCCCAGCACCCACAGAACGACACAGAGAAGCTAACCTCCCGCTGAGGACAGCCCAGCAGCCCTGCAGGAAGGACCAGCGCAGCGGTCTGGGAGCCGGCAGCGCACAGAGCGCAGAGCACAGGAGCCCAGCCGAGCCAGCCCAGGTCCGCGTGAGCCGAGGTTTTAGCCCAGGGCGGCAGGGCCAGCAGCCGCTGGAGGAACCCCAGAACCCCAGGAGCTGTGGCGATTCCAGAATTATCAACATAGACATGCCTAGACAAAGTAAGAGGTTAGTGTCCTATGGACTTTGGGGCCTGTATTTGGGGAATGCGTCAGCTCCCTCCCCTGGGGGCTAGAAGCCCTGAGGAGACACCCATTTTGTAGTTTTCATAGGCATTTCCGGCTCCCAGCCTACAAATCGTGGGGAGATCAGCGATCAGTCTTGGGGGGAATCGCTCTTGCTTTAACCTCCCTGGATCTGGATTGTGATCTAGGGTGGAAGTTGGGGTGGGTTTAAGCTTGCCAGAAAGGAAGTTGCCCCCACACGTTCGGGACGAAAATTCCTCTAGCTGCCTTAAAGCCATGTGTGGCAACAAGCCCAAAAGTCAAGCAATTAAGTGGCAACATGCAAGGCAAAGGAAACAGAAAAATGCAACCCTAGACTCCTATTTTGGGGGCATAGAGCGGGAAAAGGACTGTGATAGAGTTGTAAAAGCCCAGGGAAACATGAGGGTTGCAGGATAGAGGACTAAGAAGATTTAAAAATCAAATAAAGAGTGGAGGAAAAATTAGAAAGAAATGAGAAGGATGCAGGAAAGTATGAATGAGGGTCAACAGCCTGACTGAGGAAACAACACCTTAAAAAATAGACAGCTCAAATGGCAAGAGGCCCAAAGGCAATGAGGAGAAGAATGCCTTAAAAGAATTTGCCAGATGGAAAAGAATCTCAAAAGTTCACTGAGGAGATTCATTCCTTCAGAGTTAGACTGGAGCAAATGGAAGCTAGTGACTTTATGAGAAATCAAGATGCTGTTAAGCAGATCCAACAAATGAAGATTAGAAGGCAATGTGAAATATCTCATGGGAAAAACCACTGACCTGGAGAATAGATCCAGGAGAGACAATTTAAAAATTATTGGACTACCTGAAAGCCATGATCAAGGAAAGAACCTAGAAATCACCCTTCAAGAAATTCTCAGGAAAATGCCCTGATGTTTTAGATCCAGAGGGCAAAATAGAGGTTGAAAGAATCACGATCACCTCCTGAAAAAGATCCCAAAAAGAAAACTCCCAGGAATATTATAGCCAGGTTCCAGAATCCCCAGATCAAGGAGAAAATACTACAAGTGGCCAGGAAGAAACAATTTCAATATTGTGGAAACACAATCAGAATAGCCCAGGACCTGGCAGCTTCTACACTGAGGGATCGAAGGGCATGGAATAGATATTCCAGAGGGCAAAGAACTGGGAATGAACCCAAGGGTCACCTACCCAGAAAACTGAGTATTTTGTTTAGGGGAAAATATGGTCATTCAGTGGAATAGAGGACTTTCAAGCATTCTTGAGGAAAAAACCAGAGTTGAATAGAAAATTTGACATCCAGACACAAGAAGGAAGAGATGCCTGAGAGGTAATCAGGGAAAAGAAATCAAAAGGAACTTATCAAAGTTGAACTATTTACATTCCTATATGGAAAAGCAATAACTGTGACTGATGATTTCTTTCTCACTATGAAAATAATGGAAGAAGGGGGTGTGGTCATATAAATACATATGTGAATGTGTGTGTATATGGTTACAGTTATATGGATAGAGGGCATAGGTTGAATTTGTTGGGAAGGGAGAACACTCAAGGGATGAAATTATGAGGTGAGAGAGGAAAGTGGCAAGAGGAGATGGGGAGAGACAGGGTAGGGTAAACTATCCCATGTAGAAGAAGCAAGGGGAAGTGGTTGCAAAGGAGGGGGAGAATAAGGAAGGCTAAAAAGCAAAACCACATTCCCATTGAATTTGGTTCAGGGAGAAAATGACATACATACTAAATGGGATATCTCAACCTGCAGCAGGATAGGGGGAAGGGGGATGAGAGGAGGGATGATGGATGGGAGGGCATCCTTGGGGTGAGGGGAGGTTGGAAGTACCCACTATAGAAGAGGACAGGATCATGTAGGGAATGGACCAGGTGGGGGTGGGATGAGTGGGGGGAATTATAAGCAGCCTTGTACAATATATCTACTATGATAATGTTTTGCATAGCTAGACATGTACAACATATACTGAATTACTTATCTCCCAAGAGGGAATGGGTGACAAGGAGGAAGGAAATGGATCTGAAATTGAGGTCGTAACATTAAATGTTTCAAATATATATAAATACTATTATTAATACTCTTTGCTTGTAATGGGAGATAAGATGTGCAGGCATTGGACACAAAGATTCACCTTCCTCTAATGGAAAAGTTGATGGGGGTATGGGAGAGAGCAGATTGGAGGAAGTGATATCTTGTGGGACTCTATTCTGGGAGGTTGGGTAGGGGAATAATGGGGGGAAAATGATTGTAACTCAAAATATGGCGGAAATGAATGATGTAAAACAGAAGTTAATAAAGCATTTGTTTAAAAAAAAAATGTCCTAGGAATTACCAAATTAGAAAAACTTATCTTCTCTGCACAAGGAGATAGTCCTCTCTTCTGAGTTGATTCATGGTGTATTGGAAAAATCATAGGATTGAAAGTCAGGAGACCTCAATTGCAGCTCAATCCCTTGAACATATTGTTTCAGCTCTCTCAGGTCTGTTTCATCATATGAAGTGTGAAATTTACCTTAAGATTCTTACACAGAATAATTAGCTCCCTCTGAGGGAACTAATTTTATTTCTTAAATAATTCACTAGCTCTGCAGGCTATGTCCTGCTAAATATTGGGTAAGGAATTTTGCTATATCGTAGGAGTTATGAGTTACCTACATCATATTTTGGAGATTAAATGAGGTTTCATTTGTACTTTTGTACTGTTTTGGAAATCTGGTTAAAGGAAATAACTTAATAAGGGCTAGGTAACATAACAGAGTGCCAACTCTTAAGTCAGGAAGAAGTGGATTCAAACCTGGCCTCAGATACTTCCAATCTATGTTATTCTGGGCAAGTAACTGAACCTGCCTGCCACAGTTTCCTTATTTATAAAGTAAGGATGATACTACCATCTCCCTCCCAGAGTTGTTAATTTGTAAAGTGCTTTGTAAACCTTAAAGCATTAGGTAAATATACACACATGCAACATATACATGTATATATAAATATATACACATAACATACATATAAATATGATCATATTTATATAGAGAGCACTATGCACACCATTATCATCTAAGAGTAGGAAACCAGGGTGGTCAAAAGATCAGAGCACAGACCACTGATTCTGAAAAGATGAGAAGTGTTCAGCATGGAGAAGACTTAAGGCATGATAGCTTTCTTCAAGTATTTGAAAGGCTGGGAAAGGCAATTAGAACTGCCATGCTTGCAGGACTAAAATCTATGAACAGAGGTCGTAGAGGGAAATTTTGGCTCCACTGAAGGAAAAAAAAAACCTAAAAATTAGAAATGTCCAGAAGAGGAAAGGGTTACCACGAGAGGTAATGAGTTTCATCAATTGAGTACTTTAAACCAAGAAGATATGACAACTTATCAGAGGCACAGCAGCAATCAATGAATAAACATTTACTGTCTACTACATGCCAGGCACTATGCAAAGGACTGGCTGAAACTCAGGCATGGGTTGGCCTAGGTCAGGACTTCTTAAAACTTTCTCCACTTGGGACCCTTTTTCATGTTTTGGCAGCTTTCATTAGTACTGGGTGGGCCTGACAGCATGCGCAGTGCAAAGTGTGCATGCTTTGTGTTCAGAACCAAGGCTGCAGAGAAGTTGCATGGGTGCAACATGGGCAAGTACTGCCAGAAACACCTTAGATTCATTACACATTTGATTTTTAATTAATTTTTTGTCCTTGTGCATTCATTAACCTTTTTTACTGCCGGCAGGTTTTCAGCAACCCAATTTTAACAAACAACCCACAGTTTAAGAAGCGCTGGCCTAGATGGTGTCTAAAGTTGCTCAAAACTCTTAAGATTTTCTAATTCTGTAAGATGAAGATATTGAACTAGGTAATCACTAAGGTCCCTTTCAGTTATATGAGAGTACAAAGTAGCTAAAAATTGCTATATATAGTTCTAGTATGAATATCATGGTATAGTATTTACAAGGGCCTTCAGGGATCATTTAGTCCACCCTTACATAAAGTAATATACCCCCTATAGTAGGTACACATGGGTTTAACTAGAGGCATCTATTACTAAAGTCACCTGCTACCATACTTGGTATCACTGAGGAAAGAACACTGAACACAAAATCCAGAGTTTAGCCAATGTACTAGCTCCAATACTTAGTTGTGTGACCTTAGGAAAGTGATTTCACTTGAAAGTGTTTCATTGTTTGGAAAAAAAAATTGGACGTAGAAGGAGCCTTAGAGATCACCTAGTCCAATAGTCTCATTATATAAAAGAGGAATTTAAGTTACAGTGACAGGAAATGATTTGCCTCAAGTAACACAAGGAATAAGTAGCAGAACCAGCATTTGAAGCCAAGGTTCTCTGACTTTAAATCTAGTGTTTTTCCCACTAAACCATGTGGAAATAAAAATACTGATAGTACCTACTTCAAAAGGCTGTCATGAAGATCAAATGGAATTGGTACTTAGAACTATTCAGACGTCAGCTAACATAACTATTACTATACACTTTAGCGGTGAGGGAGGAATCTCCTAACTCTTCCAAGTGAAAGTCAAATAGACTTGATGCCAATTCTGATGAACATTTTCCACTCTCTTGTTCTTGCCAAGGTCAGAAGAGTAAAATGCTTGGCACAAAGCAGAAATCCTATGTTTCTACTCTACATAAGTAGCAAAGGAAAAACTAAACAATATAAAAGATCTTTAAGAAAGGAAACAGTTTGGAGCAGCTAGGTAGTACAATGAACAGAGCACTGGCCCTGGAGTAAGGAAGATCTGAGTTCAAATTTGACCTCAGACACTTGGCACACTTACTAGCTGTGTGACCTTGGGCAAGTCACTTAACCCCAATTGCCTTGCCCCCCACAAAAAAAGGTAACAGTTTAAAACAGTGGTCATGAATTATACTGCTAATGCCCACTCAGCTTTCTCCCAGATATCCCTCTCCTCGGGTGACAGTGTATGTTCTCTGATACTGGCCTAACCTTATTTAGAAATCATTATGAAATATAATTCCACAACAGTGATTTGCAATCACCCCAAGTAAGTTTGTCAGTACACCTGAAAAACTCCAGAATCACATCTAGCAAGTCAGAAAGGTAATCACTATCACAGTATGGTTCCATTATGTTTTCTACAGATAAAATTCAGATGTAGCACATCTGCATATAACATTAACAAAAATTCTTAAAATCAACAGTGGATATACTTAATACAGACATTAGTTAAATTAACTAATAAATAACTGAATATTTCTGCTTTTCTTACAATGAGAATGATGTAATGAAAAGACAATTTGATCCAGAATCAGAAGATCAGCTCTGCCTCTTATATCTGTGTTGACTTTGAAACACTTAACATGTCTAGGTCCATTTCCTCATTTGGAAAATGAGGTGGTTAGATGAGATGACTTCTAAGATCCCTTCCAGCTCTAATGCTATGAGTCTATGAAATAATTCTAGATACTCAGAGTAACTGAGGTTTCCATCTTCCAATTTGGGCCAGGATGGACCTCTTTTTTGGAGATGTCAATATCAATATGGGAGGAAACTGACTAGTTTCAGTATTTCGAGGATCTGTATCATTGGCGTGGGTTCTTCCTCCATTGACACAGACTGCAACCTCTTTTTTCACCATCACATTTTAAAAGTTACCATGAGAAGAAATTATCACTCTATGACCAGTGAGTTTTTGAAAATTTCAGTAGGCTGGTCCTTAGATGAGACATGCAATCTAGAACCAGAACTCAAAAGCTTTCCAGGCTGGTAGGGAGGTCCTACCAGACTTTGCATGCTGCTGCCATGGCCTTCAAGAAACCAGAGTTAGCTTCCCATCATGATGAGGCACTGCAGGATTTCAGTAGGGGAATAATTATTAACACAAGTTGACACAGCAAAAATTGGGACAGGAGTAAGAACTGGATGTGATTCTATTAGTAGGTAGAACTCCCAGTAAAGGAAAATCCCTCTACCAATTCAGGACAGCACTTTTTCTGAAACAATAGTTTTAGAAAGTTGCCTAGAATTCTTAGAAATGATTCATCCATGTTCATAGCCAATGTCAAAGGCAGGACTTGAACCTAGACCCACCCTTAATAACTAATATTTATGCATATTAAATTTGCAAACTTTTACATAATTACCCAAACACATAGCCAGCCTCTGGAGTTACTGTCCAGCCCTAGGTCTATGACCTTCTGATTTCATTTGATCTTCACATCCTTGTGATTTAAGAACTATAGGATTCTCTCTCCATTCCACATGAGGGAATAGAGGTACAGAGAGGCCATAGACTTGCTCATAGAGTTAATAATTGTCAAAGAATGGATATGAACCCAGGGCTCTCTTGATTTCAGATCTAGGACTCTTACCACTACACCAAGCTGCTTCTTAACAAGGTCTTCACACTAATATACTTTTTTAGATTAGCTCTTCTTAGTCATAGTTAAATAACCCCATCTCTCTTCCAAAGCTGTTCAGTCATATTGACAAGGTTTAAAATTCTGTTTTGCATGTGTCCAGTCCTTATTCTCTATCCTATGAAGAATATTTTATATCATAGAAATGAATTGTGAAATCACAAAAACAGGAAACACTGCTGTCCACTCAACTTGAGGACGTTTGTCATTAAGACATATGTGAGGGTATTTCCTTTCACAATATCAAACCTAGGTTAAGAAAGCAAGGAAGACATGAGTTCAAACAGGTCTCAGACATGCTATGTGACTCAAAGCAAGTCACTTAACCTGTTAGCCTGTTTCCTTATATGTAAAATAGAGAAAGTAGCACCTACCTCCCAAGGTGGTTGTTAGGAACAAATGAAGTATTTGTAAAGCTCTTTGTAAACCTTAAAAGTGCCTACATAAATGCTATCATTAATATCTTACTCCTGAAGCAATCCAGCAAGCTTAGTGAGCAACAGATCTATATGAAACACCAAATTCAACCCTACTGTGAACCTTTCTCAAATGATAAATTTAGTGGTTGTTTTCTTATCTGTCAGTGTCCAAAGAGCTCCCACACTTCCATTTCCTTTCCAGCAGCACTTGTGAGCAATGTAGAATGGTAAGACCAGAGTAGTACCTCTAGTTACTCTCTAACCCTTTCCCCAAATCTCAGCAACCACTGCCTAAGAACTCTCCTTTCCTATACTTTATTTTTTTTTTAAATAGCAAGCCTAATCAAGCATTTCAGAAGCTATTGTTCAAATGCAAATCAAATATGACTACTGAAGTCACTGAACTGTTACTCTTCTGGTAGGAACTTAAAAGCTCTGCCACTCACAATCTGTGACATTTAATCTAGCAACAGTTTACTCTTTCACAAAATTAAGGTATCATTTGATGCAAAGGTTAGAGCTAGCTGAGGCAGACATCTTCAAGGAACAGCCCAATGACCACTTGTCAAGTCTGTTGTAGAGATCAGGGCACCAGTTGGACCATACAACCTTCAAAGTTCCTTCCAACTATAAGATTCTGTTGTCGTCATCATCATCATCATCATCATCATCATCATCATCATGACACCTGAATCACCTACCTCAAAAGATTGTGATGTAAGATATAAAATCTAAGCTGCTATAAAAGTCTTATTCTAGTACAAGGAAGTCATGGCTTTATAACATCCTAGGAATTATAGCTGGAAGGGAAGTTAAGAGAGAATCCAGTCTCACTTCATTTTGTTGAGGCCCAAAAAAGTGATGTGACTTGCTCATCACCACATAGGTAGTAAATAGCAAAGCCAGGACTTAAGATTCTAAGTCTTCCTCCAAATTCAATGCCTTCTAATGTCTCAAATTGCCTCATTAAAGTCAAGACTGTAACTCACAACCCAAATTTTCGAATGTTTACTTTTAAACAAAAAATCAGGTGGGCAAAACCATTGCAAGTGTTTTATTTAACAAACTTTACAATGTAAACACTTCTATTACTATGTACAAATGTTTGTTTCAAAATTAGAACAGTAACCACAGAAAACATTAATACAGGACCTTAAACAATCCTTCAAATATTCTAAACATAGTACTTTATAAATGCATACAGGTAGAAAACAAATTCCAAAAGGATGACAAAGTTTGAACAACATAACCTCACTTTCTGTAAGATATAATCCAAAAGTTATCCTGGAAAAGGGAGAGGTTAAGTTTTGTAGGGTTAATACTCTGCCATTTGTAAATTGTAGTGTCTCTGAGGAAGATGAATTTAAACATTTAACTACTTTACAGGGCACCACGGGACTGCTCTACACCTTAATCCCGAATATAAGAAGGTCATCCAATTTTCTGGTCCCATTTCAAGAAAGAAAGGGTTGTACTGAATTCGTGTTGAGTAATCCTTACAAACTGTGGTTAAGGAGGCCCTTCGAATACTAAAAGAAAGAAAAAACTTTGTTAAAATTTTTTGTTGTGATTTTCATTAATATAAGTTTTTGAAATGAACATTTATACTCAAATAACTCTTGGGAGATTACTTCAAGGAAATAATAAAAGTTTTTGTACAGTAAACAATGAGCCTAAAAGATTTTAACAGTTCTTTCAGATTTTCCTGTGTTTGGAAAACTATGAGTTACAGAATCTAAAGAATTGGAAAGGACTTCAGAGGCCATGCCTAATAGGGATCTCCTTATAATATCTTTGACAAGTGGTCATCCAAGCTTCTACATGAAGACCTCAAAGAGCTCGCTCCCTCCCAAGGCAGTCCATTATACTTCAGGGAGATCTAATAATAGTCAGGAATATTTTTGTTTTGAGCCAACTGTTTCCCTTAACTATGGAAACACACAAGCACTTGTACCATACAAAACTCATTTTCATATAAATTAGGTAAAGCTATCTTTTGATGTAATACAGGAAAAACATTAAGAAATATCTATTTTATAATGCAAAACACTTCAATGTGATCCCTGGAAGGCTCTCAATACTTTGATCTCATTTTTATTATTTCTACTTCTCCCCAAATCTTACCCTTCCAGAAGTCTAGCTCTTCACAAGTTAACTTAAAAGCCTACCACTTTCTTCGCTCTCTCATAACATCTTAGACACTTCCTTGCACATTAGAAGGATGTAAATTCACATGGTACATGTTTTTTTTGACTTAGTTAAGTAATATATATAAGAGCCAGTTCCTTAAAAGCACCATCTGACATCCGTATTTTTAATACTGAATTGATGAAATAAAATTACATATTGACATAGATTCCTGCATTTGTTCTTATAAATCAGGTCCAAATCACCACAAATTGTGCTTTTATTTTCTACAAGTTGAGATCAATACTTATAAAAATGTACTCCCAAAATAAAGGCATCATTTCTTAAGTATAAAAAAGTACTTGAAATTCTTCCAGACTATAGTAACTCTTTATAAAATGGGTCAGTGAAAATAGGTACTGTTGACATTTCCAAACAGTACTCTAAAAATATCTGTGTTTAGCTGCAAATATGCACACATATATGTACAGAGGAAAAAAAAATTTGCCAGCAAAACTCAATTAACTAAAATTGCTGTCATAATTCTGTACGTATTGGTATTTGCAATAGTGGGAAATTCTAGGGCGGCTAGGTGTTGTAGTGAATAGAGCACCAGCCCTGGAGTCAGGAGGACCTGAGTTCAAATCTGGCCTCCGACACTTAACACAAAAACTAGCCGTGTGACTTTGGGCAAATCATTTAACCCCAACTGCCCTCCAAAAAAAAAAAAAAAGTGAAAAAAATAGTGGGCAATTCTAAATGCAAAATATCTCCTTGTCACCATTTTCTGAAATAAAAAATATGATTTGACTTTCTTTGAAATGTTAAGGTGAGGAACAACAGATTTTGTCTCTATAGCCAAGGAAAACATTTTAAGATTAACTCAAAATGGTTACCTTCCTTTCCTGCTTTCCCCCCACCCCATCCATATCCCCACTCCCAACTGCCCTTTTTTGACAAGGGACATTTTGCACCTTTTGGTGATTTGTCCCATACCATTAACCACAATAATAGGTACGAGGCACTAAAAAAAAGGGGGAAAAATCAGGCACTTGGAAAAAAAAAAAGCTCCCTTCCCTCTAGTCCTATCTAATTAAATAATAATGAGTTCAGTTGTTATCTAAGGTCCATTCCACTAGCATAACTTAGGCAAGAATCTAGAATCCAATGATAGGGCTTAGAAATGGAAGAGTCCTCAGTCCAACCAACCTTGTTCTATTTCTGAATAAAGTGGGGACCAGAAAGAGTGAACTGGCCAAAGTCACACAAGTAGCAAAGTGAACTTCTGAAGCCAGGTACTATGATTCCAAATCTAGTGCATCTTTTCCACCTCATCACTAGGTGCCTAATCCACCCTTCTCATTTTGCAGTATCATATCAGAACCATCAACTTTAGTCTTTTTAAAAAATAAGACTGGGGAAATGTGCAAAGTTTCTAGCACTTCATCATGTTTAGGGCAATTGTTTCCAACACGAGGGCTGAGAACGTTAGAGGCCCTGGCTGGAGCAGAGGAAGAAGAAAAATAAGTAGCACATGAAATTATAAGGTCCCATGAAAGCAAATGAGAATTCTTATGTTCTCTCTCACAGCACAGTATTGTAAAACTAGTACCATATATTTGAGTGGTGGTTGTGTGTGTGTGCTTAATGTTAAATGTCTTTACACTCAAACAGGTTAGAAACCAATGCTCCATGAGGGGGAGGGGAAGAAGGTGGGGTAATGGTGGTTCATGGTTCACTATATGGCATGCTCTTGCTGCTCACTAATTCTTTGGTAAAAACCAAAGAACTAAAAGACTGAGTGTCAAGGACAACTTAGTCTACTACTTCTGGGGCAATTTATTTCCTATTGAGCAAACAGAGAACACTATTAGCATCTTCATAAAATGTCTCCATAATAGGATGCAGAGTACAGAAGACTTTGATCTGTTTAGAATACTCTTGATATTTCATTTTCTGAAGTGCTACTAATCTCTTTTTAATCCCTACACATAAACTGTATTTTTTCTCCCTCTCATTCTGATCACTTTCCTTTCCCATCCTCCTGCCCTCAAAAAAAAAAAATCTACCTAATAAAAGCCAATTTTTTAATCCCATCTATTCATTTGGGGACCCCCAAAGGAGGAGAAAGCTGCTCCCAATCTCTGGTTGCTTCTATCAAATGTCGCTGCCCATGACTCATCCACTCTTCCTGGTCTTCATATATCCTTCCACAAAACCAACATTTAAACATACCCTGTACTGATGCACCTGGTAAGGAATCCACTACCTGGTAGCTGTTCTTGTGGATCTTTTTAAGTTTCATTTTCAGCACAGTCTGCTTTTTCACTGGGAACATTGCTTCCGTGTTCTGATAGATAAGTCGCCTGTGATGTCGCTTTATACCTAGTTGGTCACATGTTCGTTCTGATAAAACCACTTTGAGGACATTGCCTCTGTACTTGTTGACAACCTTCATCACATTAGTCACTTCTACTGAGTCAACATCTGGGTGGTTTAACACAACAACAGGTTGGTTCCGGCGGGGGCACTTAATTAACTGTTCCCTTCTGACAGGCATAAGTCTGAGATGTCTTGACGTCATAAAAATACAAACATCTGGAAGCAAGGGACTGGATTCATATTGAGTTGATTTTTTCTTGGACATAACTGCCTGTTTTGTCTTAATTTGGGAGCCTGAGGGTCCTCCAAAAATCGATTCTCCCTCTTTATCCTGGTCATTGCTTTCTTCTGGTTGTGAACATGCAGAATTTGATTTGTTAGAGACAGTACCGGTGGCAAATTCTTGATTTGGCTTATTCTCTAATGATATACCAAGATTTCTGGAACCGTCTGTTGACTGACTTTCATTTCTCAAAGAAAAATCTTCGCCTACTTGTTCAAGAGAATTGAAGGGTACAGATTTTGGTAACAGCCTTTCATTGCCAAACATATCACAAGGCAATTCATTCCCTACTAAATGTTCATTCTCAGTAGAATTGAATGCTTTCAACACAGTCTCTTTTGGAATGAACACAGCAGTGTCAGGATCCTTTCTGGTTTCCCTGGCTTTTGTTTGTTCCTCCACACTGTCCTGCTGTTGCATTTGCTCAAAAGTAAACTGTTCAATATCAGCAGCATTGTTCTGTAATCCTTGGGGTAGGACTGGATCATGACTTGGTACATTATGTCTTAGAACACAGTCTATGGGAGTTTTCAAAGGTGAAGACTGCTGTTCCACAGCGCTTAAAGGAGACAATGAAGATTTTGAAGATTCAGTAGCAGCAACCAACTGGGCAATTTTACCATGCAATGAACTAACTGATTTTGTCCTACAACTTACATTGTCCCATTGAATCCCTTCAGGGATATTTTCAGCCCCAGAGCTAAGAGAAAACACTGATGAAATGATAGGGCCATCTGAAGAAATGATGTTACTTCCTGAATTCTGAACAGTAACTCCAACAAGATCTTCTAGTATGACCTCCTCAGGATCTTGAGTCTTAATATCATTTTCACTAATTAAGTTGATGTATGATTGTTCACTGTGTAAAGTGGAATCCCGCACTGGATTTGTATCATCTGAAGGTTCTTTTACTTGTGCCTGTTTCCGTTTCTCACTGAAAGTAACCATTTTAAAAGTACCAACTTCATTCCTATGCAGAGAGGCCCCTGGGCTCACTGGCAATGTGCCTCTTTCTGCAAAGGCCCCAACAGCTTCAACAGGTTTGCAGTTTGAAGGTGGTTTCTCAAAATGATTCTGATATTTGTCTTGATGGGGGGAGAGGACAGGTATATGTGGCAAAACACCTGACCTTTTCATAGGACTGCATAAAGCACCATTATTCACCACAGATAATGAAGAAAAATAATTCTGTTTAATATCACCATCTCTTGAGGAAACGGGAGAAAGGGCTGTTCTATAAGGAACTGAAAGCACTTCTTGCCTCCAATCCCCAGTTCTATTACTATTTCGACAGGACTCACATTGGTTTTGATTAGTCTCTGACTTATCCTTTAATGCTTGAGAAACAGAAGCCTTTTTACAATTTAGATCCTTCACATGGGTGTAATCTGTGGAATGCAGTTTACTAATGCCCAGTGGCTTCTCAGGTCTCCTTTCCATTGCTGGTGGGGTTTGTTCAATAGGCACTAGCTTTTCTTGCTCATTTGACACTGTGGATTTGTTCACAAACTCATACTTACCTTCATCAGAACTGCCAGGTTTAAGGCCATTTTTTTCTTTCAGAGGAATTAGTTTTAAAACAAGTTGCTGGGTCCCATTCACTACCTTAATATCTATCAACTGGGCTAAGCAGTTATCAGGGACCTTAAGTTCTGCTGGTGCAACCACAGTGAGTGGCATGCCTGGCTGCACAGGTTCTTTTGCTGGTGATAACAATTCAACTTCCACATTTTCATTCTCAAAAAAGTTAACTTTGCTTGGTTCAGGAAGGCAGGCTTTATCATGAGCTGAAGCTGTTTCAACCTTGCTGCACTCCTTAGACTCAGGTAAAGAAATAGCATGGCCTGCTTTGTCCTGATCTCCATGGCCAGGGAAACATAAAGACAAATCTGATAACTCGTTCAGAAAAGGATTTGACTTAGAAACTTCATTTACAAGAACCTCAGGGTTCTGTTTTGAAAAATTGGCTCTCTTTGGCTGCTGTTCCCCAGCTTGTTTAAGAAGTCGTTTTTCACCACCGGTCTCATGAACGCGTCTTGTGTGTTTAACTATGTAATCATTTCTAACAGCACCATAGTCACAATACTCACACTGATATGGAAATGTCCCTGTGTGTTTCACCAAATGCCTCTGGAATTCTCCTTTTGTGTATGACACATAGCTGCAGTGAGAACAAAAGAATTTAATCTCTTCATGCTGGAGTGTGTGTTTCTTATACTGCAGAGGGTCCTTGGTAGAAAACCGGCACTTATCACAGTAGTATTTGCCTGGCTGAAAGTTTTTCACTTTAAATTGGTTAGTGATAGTCTTTGAAATGGTGTTATCTTTATTTCCTGAATCAATAGCACTTGGTATATCATTCATACAAGGGAAAGGAGGAGATACACCCAAGTTGCACTTGACACAAACAAAGAACATCTGGTCCTCATTTTGACTATGTTGGTTATCCTTTTTCAGCTCCTGGAATGGGATTTTTTGTATACTTCTACACCTCACACAAGTAACCATAGATGTCTTGTCATCCTCTGCCTTGGTGTCTTGATAACCATGAGGCTCAGCTTCATTTCCATTGGGCTGATTGACATATTCGCTGCTGAGTTGTTTTGGGGATGTACTCAAAGAATTACTTCTGTCATTCACCTGATCTGTATATAACTGTGGTATTATTTCCTTCATTTTTTTAATCTGCATTTCTAAAAACAATTGTGTGTTGAGTTCCAGGCCTTCACTCAATGGTAACACAGGCATGCAATTCTCGGCATATTCCGTTCCTGGCATAGAAGCAGCTGCATAAACAGCCGTGATTAATGTTCTTTGTTGGCCAGAGAGGCTTCAAGACTGAAAAATGCAAGGGCTTTCACTTTTCCGAGGATTTCGATCAATTACTAAAATAAAACAAAAATGAGAAAAGTATAATTAGTAAAACGAGACTTACTTTTTAAAGCAATGCTGTCTTAACATTTTATTAAAAATTCATTCATTAAAAATGGCATTTTAAACAATGGACAAGTTTCTTTAACATCTCAATAAAGTAAGGCACCAGAATGCACTGTTTAAAGATTTTAAAATTGGAGGGAGAAGAGAGAGGAGAACGCAAAAATCAAATACAAAATAAGAAACATTAAATATGCAAACTCCCAAAATTTCTACTTCAAAACCATCAATGAAGTAAGACTAATTTCATGATTTCTAGGGCATAACTGTACTTTTGTTGTTGCTGCTATTCAGTCATTTCAGTTGTATCTAACTCTTCATGACCCCATTTAGGGTTTTCTTGGCAAAAATGCTGGAGTGGTTTGTCATTTCCTTCTCCAGCTCATTATATAGATGAGGAAAATGAGGCAAACAGGGTTAAGTGACAAGTCCAGGATCACACAACTAAAAAATGTCTGAGGCCAGATTTGAACTCAGGAAGATGAGCTTTCCAGACTTCAGGCCCAGTACTCTATCCACTATACCACTGAGCTGCCCAACAGTTCTTTACTTTCCTTCTGAAACAGGAATAGTACTTTATTTCCCTTCTGATAAAGGTAGCAACTATACCATCTTCATTTCTAGCATGTCTTTCTTTAAAGATAGGAAGTTGTTCTTAACCTAAAACTTTGGGCTGTACTATAGGTAATGTCAATTTATTCAATTCAACACCAACAAAGAACATGTGTCAGTTTCATATCAAATATAACTGGTATTTTAAAACAAACAAAAAGACAACAGTTGATCTTTCTGAAAAACAATGGCCTATAAAGCATAAGACCTCAATTCTAGTCCCAAGTTTTCTTTATTAATTTACTGTGACCTTAATTACAGAAGTCACAACATCTGCAATTCAATTTCTTTAATAGTTAACAGGAATGATACTAGAGGTAAGACAAGTAAAAATAAGACAATATATAAGTGATTTTAAAAACACAAAACACTTCACAGAATATGATATGTTTTGACACGCCAAGAATATGTGATTTCATCAATGTGGGTACTCCCTCTACCAATGCAGATTTGTAAAGCTTAACAGACAAGCCTGAGTTGTTATAGCTGAAAAGTCATTAACTTGTGGGTAAATTTTCTGGCCAGTGACCATCTATACAGTTAAACTGATCCTCTGATAATAAGCTATCAGTCCTCTATTTGAAGCCCTCCTAGATTCATGTAACCTGCCAAAAGCTTGTGCTCAGATGGCATCTTTCAGAAACCCAGGTAAATTCCACAGCATGTTTGACAAAGTCAACCAGTCAATGAAAAACTATATTAAGTGCTTATTATATACTGGGAACTGTGTTATATAAAGGCAAAACCAAGCTCTTCCTACAAGAAGCTCACATTCTAGCAGGGGAAATACCATGAGTAAACTTGAGGTAACATCAGGAAGAAGGTGGGCGTGGGTGGGGGATGGCAAAAGACTGGGAAAAGTATCTTGCAGGGCCAGATTTGAGCTCAGTTTTGAAGGAAGCCAAGAAAGCACAGAGAGAAGAAACAAAGCATTCCAGGAAAGTGAGCTAGTGAATAAAAATGCAGAGATTAAGGAGATGGAGTGTCATGTATAGAGTTTTCTGCTTTAGTGTAGGCAGTGATCCACACACCTCCCCCTCCCTTCTCAAGGCTCTGTGGGGAGCCTCCCTCCATATCTGCTCAAATGGCTTCAGTGCCTGGGGCTCCTACAGCAGGGGAAGTAGGAAGAGATGGAGGCTGCACTAGCACTACTGCCCACTGTCAAGGAGTTGAATTTGCACAATGTAAATTTACATAAATGGATAACTCTGTACAAGGAATAGTAAGAAGGCCAGTGTCACTGGATTATAAAGTACATAGAAGAGAATACAGTATGAGAAGACTGGAAAGGTGGGAAGGGGCAATGTTGTGAAGAAATTTAAGAGTCAGAGAACCATATATAGTTTTATATTATATTTTATATATCATTCCCTATGAATCTGCAGTTTACTGAGCAGGGAAGTGACATCACACTTGTGCTTTAGGAAGATCGCTTTGGTAGATGAATGTAGATCAGAGAAGTGGGGAACTTGAATAAGGGAGACCAATCAAATGGCTATTGCAGTAGTTCAGCATGAGATGATGAAAGCTTTCACTAGGGCAGCAGCCATGTGACAGAAGAGAAAAGGAAGTATATGAGAAGATGAGGGGGCAGAAACAGGCTTTGACGACAGAGTGAATAAGCAGACTGAATGTGAATAAGGTTTTGAAAATGACACCACATTAAATACCTGGGTAACTGAGATGATGGTGGTGTTCTCAATAATAAAAGGGAAGTTTAGAATAGGGAAAGACTAGGAGTAAAGATAATGAGTTCAGTTTGGGTTATTCTGAGTTTGAGATGCCTATGGGACATCTACAGTTAGAAGTTCCAGACTAGAGGTCAGGGGAGAGAAGTCAGGAGAAGATAAACATATCGGAGAATCATCTTCACAGAGATAACTGAATCCAACTGAGTTGATGTTACAATGCAAAATAACTTGTACCTCTTGTTCCCTAGGCCCTTCTAGAGGGCAGAGAGCACCACAAAACCTGAGAGTCTTTGGCAGGGGTAGAGACACTGGGCAGGAATCTCCAAAGGGCACATCCTCTCAAATTCTGTCAGTTCTGATACAGGTATTTTCTTCCTGCCCGCTGTTAAAAGAAGTTGCATTAATATAAAAATTGATACTTTGAATAGAGAAAAAGTTGGAAACATCAAAACCCAGATAGATAGTTCATTAAGATCAAGACAAGCATAGTGAAGCTACTACCTTTGAAATTAAAACAAATTGATTTTCTCTTCAAGTTGGTCTTTCAAGATGCCATATTATAGAGAAAACACCACAAACTGAGTCAATGAATATTTATTAAGCGTCCACTGCTTTGTGTCAGACACCATGCTAAGTCTGGATACAAATGCAAAAAAAGACAAACCCAGCCCTCAAGAAGCTTATAATCTAATAAAATGAAAAGAAACTGAAAAGGTGGTGGTAGATAAACAGTACCAATCTTAGAAACATGATAGAGAAGTCAGAGAAGTCCTGGAAGTCTCACAGCCAGGTGAGAAATGAGGAGCTGTCTGAGCTGTGCTCTCTCCTTAAGTGGAAGTTTGGAGTATATGGTCCCACTTTCCAATCAGAGGGGCAAAAAGGTAGTAATGAGGTAGAATACCAAGGCTAATGAGGTTTTACAGAACAATGAAGTTGTATCAATAATGAGATTCCTGGGGCAACTCCTATAGGGAAGTTCTATAGTAGTACAACCAGGTAAGAGAGGGACTTATCATCGAAAACCATTTTCTTTTTTTTTTTTTTCATCTTTCAAAGGTACCAATCTTTATTTATCCAAGAATACACTCAATTCAATAAACAATGTTAATTAAAAATCTATGTGTAAGGTGCTATATTAACACCAAGGGATAAAAAGCTAAAATCAAAATAGTTTTAATGAACAAATCAATGACATTCCTTTCAAAGGCTTTTCATGTTTATTATCTCATTTGATCTTACCAACAAATAGCATGATGAAACCTGACAACCTTTATTTCAAAATTCCCTAAATGCAGCCATGGTGTAAATGAAAGAAAAAAACACAGCTCTGTTACCACATCCATGGATAAACAAATCGAGACAAAGAAAAATCACAACAAATATTAATACATGTGCTTTTTGTGATACTTGGGGCAGGACATGCATTAGAACCAAAGAAAGAGCAGTACTCTTTCTGCCTGAAACCCATTCCAAAAATATGTGCTCATGCTCTTTCTTCCTTACTTAACCTTTCCCTACATCAGGTATACTTATGGAAAAGGGTCGAAAATATTAAACATGTTTCTAAGCCCAAGTGCATTTTGATTTCTATTAACAGCTGTTATGATATATAAAATAAATTAATAAAAACAAGGGGGAAAAGGCAGAGGTTTCAATATTTTATTCAAGTTGTATTTTTTCAGTGGTGGTAAGTACAGCATTTGGAGGGGAAGGCATCTAATTCCACACAATATGGAAGGTTCTAAAATGTATCCATTAATTGCTAAAAAAAAAAATAGTGTAAGAATACAACAGAAGTCCAATTTTGATTCCAAATGATGTCACTATGTGAGCACAGTTACAGACTCTTCCTTGCTTATTGTTCTGTGTCCTAGCAGCCTCTTTATATGTAACTCAGTCAAAGTGAATGGAACCACAATGAGACTGGGAATTAAGTACTACATTATTGGCTTAATCACATCAAACTGGCTCCACAACAAAATGGTACAAAGTGGACACCTAAAAGGACTCTGCAGACAACTTTTGGCAGAAGTAACTAATCAAAGCTGGAACAATTCATGAGGATTTGACTTTAAAAAAAAAAAAGAGTCCCCTTTTCAGACAAGTTTTCACTCCATCAAGGAATGAGCCTCTGTCTACCCACTTAGGATAGATACGTAGCCAAGTTGACTGCAATGGACCATGAATTCTCAGGAAGTCAAAATTTCTTTCATTTAATCAGTCCACATTTACCAAGTGCCTACATATCATTGCCTTCCACTAGCAGCTATCTCTAGATAAAAAAAAGGTGACTCAATGCACCCTTTCAATCCTTAGAGAATTCTGAAAGCTGTTGTGGGAATCATCACATATCCCCTCAAAAGCCTGGAGCTGAAAGGACCTTTTTTCTGAGTCATGTTTCTTCTGTATCTCTGAAAGGATAACACTTTAAAGCTGCATCATCTTTAACCTGGAGGTCTAACATGATTGATACATAGCAATACTTGCGTCCCAGACATACAACATGAAAAGGTACACTAATTTCTGAAGGTAGCTACCCTGCAAAATATTTTAAAATTAAGTGATTGTACAACTTCTTTTATGCTTGAAATTCCAGTCCTAGACCAAGCTTGTGGCCACCAGCATTGACATTCTTGCCTTCCAGCAAAGCTGATAATGTCAGTTTGATACCTGGTTTTAGAGTCTGGGTATAACCTAAGCCTATCAGGCTAGAATTGTTCACTTTAGCAGAGAAGGAGGCTTCAGGGTCAATCTGATATTTGGCTGCTATTCCAAAACGAGTGTTGCTATTTCCAGCTGTCCAGGCTAGATTGACAGCAGTTTCCAACTTCTTGTTCACCTTCTGATAAATAGAGCCCCCAAACTCTGTGCCATCATTCACATTGGTGTGCAGCTGGAATTCATCGGTCTTGTAACCAACAGCAAAGTTGCTCTGGGTCACCCGAGATTTAGAAGTTTCAAAATTCATCTGGTAGCCTGCCAACCAGCCCTCATAGCCAAGTACCACAGCTCCTCGTATTGAAGGTCCAGAAATATCAAAATCCATGTCACAGCCAAGATTGATATGTTCCCGCTTATATCCTGACTTAATCTTAGCACTTTTTTTCCCTGTGTTAGGTGAGAAGGACGAATCAAAGGTCAGCTTCAGTCCACGTGCAAGCTGATCTTCAACAGTAATTTCAGTGCCCAATGTATTGTCTGTGTTCCATTTTTCTATGAATGTCAAGCCACATTCAGACCATTTGTATTTTGTTTCCAAACTGCCCGAAACTTTACTGGTCTCAGTGTTTGCTGAACCTGAACTTGTAAATTCCAATCCATTCTCAGATTTTGTTTTCAGATCCAATTTTATTAAGCCAAATCCATAGCCCTTAGTAAACACATCCCTGGCAGACTTCCCAAGGTCAGCATAAGTAGGTGGCACAGCCATTGTCTTCCTCTCCCGGCGGACACAGCGGGAGCAGCATCGGGCAGCGGACACAGAGCGAAAACCATTTTCTTTTAAAAACCAATCAGTACATCAGGTTAAAATCACCTCTGAAGGGTCATATGCATTGCATAATGTGTCATCATTCTCTTTTAAACTGTTGTCTTGATCTATGATTTCATGCAAGTAAGAATTACTTTCTGTTGAAAGTCCCTGGGCCAGTGAAAATCAACAATTCTTCTGTGCTTGTAGAGAGCAGCCTGGGACACCAACTTGATGATTATGCAACATTAAATGAAAACTATGTTCATATGTAGTCTTCTGTCAGAGCTCTCCTGCTGTCCACATAGTGATTTTCTCCAGATGTCAGGTTAGGTGTGGTCACCAGGCAAGACTGTTACCATGGAGACACATTGTGGAACAATAAACAATTTCAAATAGCTTCTTCAGGATTCTGACTTTAGCTTCTCAGTTCTGGGTTTGCTTGTGTCCTTTTTAATTTGACTTGTTCTCTCCATTTTCTGGTCAGCTTGGCTTGTAGTTTCTGTCTCTCCTTACTCTTTGGAAGTGATGTTTATAGTTACATTCCTGATCCTGGGATAGTCCATCTGATTTTTTATTGAAGGCTTTAATTCTGTGGCCATAAAGATTCTAGTCTTTCCTTCCCCAGATGTTATTGCTGTTGCATCCAAAGATATGGCTATAGTTGGGAATTACCTTTCTGGGCAAGGAAGTCATGTTCTGCTCCTGACACTACCTAATTTTGATGAATATCACCTCTATTAACCTGTGTTAGCAGTAAACATATACTCAGTTGGCCACCTGGACTTTTGACCCCCAAAAGCCTGAATAAAAAAAAATAATAAGGAAATTGTTCTTTCACTAACCCTTAAGATTTGTTGGGGGTTTTTTTGTTTGTTTTCCTTAAAATTATTTCCATATGAATAAAGCATACGTTAAGATAATAAAATCAAAGTGTCTCAGTCTACCCAAGAGATCTAATCTAACTCAAGTCTTACCAATGAAGAAATTGAGACTAAGAGGAAGAGATTTTTCGCAATGTCACAGAGCAAGTTAATCAAACAGCTGAATTTAGTTATTGTATCAGATTTACTCAATTCCAGTTCATAATGCCCTTTTTCTATTATAGTACACTGGACTTCAGTAAGGTATTCCAATACTGTTACCTAGCCTTTATTCTAAATAATATCCCAAAACTATATAATAGGAAGGGTCTTTATGTAAAACTACAAGTAGGAGATCATATGAGACCTAAACAGCGGGGCTTATAATGTGTCTAACCAATATAATGATGAGGATAATGACCTTAAAATGTAAAATCAAAATACATAGTTGACAAAAGTCTTAGTGAAGCTTTAACTTTTAATAGCTTTAAACTGTACTGGCCTTTTGGGGTACCCTGTATAGTTCTTAATGACTGGAGAATATTTATTTTCTCTAAAATGATTCATTATCATCTAAAAGGCAGAATTCAGGATTTTCTTTCCTTAAGAGATTTCTCTTAACAAATTTTGATTTTTTTTTAAAGTTAGCAACTGTTTCCTGTCCTGTCAACAATGCCTGAAAGGGCTAGAAATACAGAAGACGTTGGCTATAGCATCCATTTAATATTACATAGATTAAATATATATGGAGATTTTGTAAAAGACTCAGAGTAGTAAAATGTGAGAGTCCAAATTTTAAGATTTATTTTAAGTTTTAAGATTTATTTGGAAATTAGACCCTAGCCATGTGACTTTAAGACTCACAAAGGAGTGGAAAGTACACTTCCATAGCAAATTCTCAAATTCAAGAGACTCCTTAATCCAACTTATACCTTAACAAAATGTTTAACCTCTCCTACAAAAATCTGACAGGTGGTCAAGTCACCTTCCACTTGAAAATGGAAAAATCTATTCTAGCCAGAGGTAGTCTTCAAAATATACTAGTAAGTAGTTGTTTCCCCCCTACTTTTTATATCAAGCCACAATTTGCTGCTCTTCACCTTCTACCCACTGACCCTAGTGTTTGTTGCCTGCTCTGGGGCCAATCAATTCCAAGTACTCTTTCACATGTTAGTCCTTCAAATCCTTGAAGAGAGTTATGATGCCTCCTCACCCAAGTCTTTTCTTCCCCAAGTTAAATGTCCTCAGCTCCTTTAACACTCCCTTTATGGCAGGGCTGCCAGCCTCCTTCTCATCCCAGTTACCCACCTCTAGGCACACTCCAGTTTGTTAATTTCCTTAATAAAACCTATAACCCAGACCTGAGCATATTATATAAATAAAAGGAACTTCCACAGACAAACTGTTAAAAAGCATATTTTAACACTAGTATATAATGATGTATGTCAATCTCCAGTGAATTCCTACTCAATCTATTTTGAGCTTTTATCCAACTGTAGTAGTAAAGTGAATAGCCTGCCAATTTCCAGCATCTCCACACAAAGTACAAACATGTATGTGTAGTATACATGTACACACACACACTCTCACTCTCTCTCTCCCCACCCCCTATAGTTTGTAAATGAAAGAACACTGTACTTGAAGTCAGAATATCCAAGTTTGAATCCAACTTCCTCCACCTACTAGATGTGGACAAGTCACTTAAGTCTTTACCCTGTTTCTTCCTCTATAAAATGGGATCATAATATTGGAAAAAATTCTATAAATCTTAGTTAAGTATTGTAGAAATTAATTTGGTGGAATTTTTAAAATAAGATATTAATTTTCAAATCCTTTGCTAAAATGACCAAATAGCCCTTTAGTAGATGTCAGTGAAACATTTTTAAGTCTTTCATGGGCATAAGTTAACAGGAGCATGAATCTTTCTTGAGTACTCTGGATCTTCTCAGTTGTCATCCCCCCTGATCAACAGTTAACAATCACAACAGACTGTCAATCAACACTATCAAAGAAATCGTGAAAGCAGCTGCACAGAAATCTCACAAGAGAACCTTCATTTATAATCTGGATCATCTAAACATTAGGAAAATCTGAGCAGGCTTTTGCAGAAGCAACCTAAAGTCTTTTGAAATGCCACTGTATGTATTGACTCTGTGAATAAAGGAAAACGCACTTGTTTAACACTTGCTATTAACTATTAACATCAAGCATAGGAGGTACAAATAAAAAAGAGACAGGCCTCTACCTTCAAAGTGTTCACATCTTAGTGAAATGAAGGTCAAGGAGGGTTGTTTCAGTTTGTGAAGACACAGAGATGCATGAGACAGGGGAATTAACTGACATGCCCTTTCTAAAAGCAGTGGTAACACTGATTTGACTATGGCTCTCAAAGCAAGAGGAGTGAGGCGTTGGAGAGTGAAGGGCACATGTGCATTTAGGGCAAGTGACAAAATGGCCAGCATGAAGTAAAAAGCCAATATGGGGAGAAAAACTTTAAATTACCAAAACCACAATGCTACATTTGGCAAGCAGACATTCTTTGGGCAAGTGTCTTTTAGGAGACAGATTGGGAATGGAGTAATGGAACTATAATAGAGAAAGATTAGAAGATTCATAGTATTTAGAACTGGAAGGGGGTGGGGATTCATTTAGTACAACATTGGACAGTGGAAAAGTAATGCTTTGAACTTGATTCTTTAACAGGTGCCTTCTAATGTTTCAAAATAACATACCTCTTCAGGTGTTCAAGCAAGAAATATAGCCCAAAATTCTTCCAAGCATAACCCTCCAGCAACATGAGAAAGCAAGGCCTGTGAAGCTATGCTTTATTCCTTAATACGGACTATTTCCAAACATGGGACTAGTTTGTCTTCAGAAATGGATGAATCTGACACAAAGAAGAACCGAGAATACTAAGATATTAAACAGATTTTTAGAAGTCCATAAAGCTAAATACATATGAAGAGTTGAGGGAAAAGATGATGAAACATACCTTCTTCCTCAGGAAAGGGAGTCAAGACTATAAGCACAAAATGTTGCACTCTATCAGATGTGTAATTGTATTTGATTAACTTTATCTGATTTTATATTCATGACAACATTTTTTGACTGTAAAGTTATCAGGAAATGTCTATGGTATTAAAAAAAGCATCAAAAATTTTTAAAAATTCAGGTCTCTGGAAAGAAACAACTACTGATATCGACAATTCAAAAAAAAAAAATTCAACAGCTTCGCGTGCAGAGTTGCATTCAGTAAGATAAGGAAAAGTAGTTTTTTCTTTAGTTCCTTTTTTTGAAATTTCTGCTTGACACTAGATGATAGTCTATTAAAAAAAAAAAAAAACCTTTGTTTTACCTTAACACTAATTTATGACCAAGCAAAAGTTTGAACAGAAATAAAACCAAAAGATGATGAAATCCTACAAGTTTAGTTTCCTGTGGAACCACTTTTAACAGCAATAAAAACATTAAAAAATGTATTTATATTTTCTGAATAAACCTGAAATAAAAGCTGCCAAATGTGATGCATTTTCTAAAAACACACCAAGTTTTACATTTTTGTATTACTAAAGCTAAAAAGTTTGCATCTATAAAAGTGTACTTCCATTCACACCCATCCCCCTACGACTATGTCTCTTCCACATCCCAAACATTCATGGCTTCAATATTTACTACTACTACTTCCATGTATTTAGCCTTTTCTTTCTCTTGTTCATGCTCAAAGCTTTTTTTTTGGGGGGGGGGGAGAAATCCAGAAGGATTTTAAGATTTACAAAGTGCTTTGCTCACAATAATGTAAGGAAGAAAATATAAGGATTACTATACCGTTTTATGGGCAAGAAAATTATAAAACAGAGAGAAGTAACTTGCTTCCAGCCATACAGCTCATATGTAGTTTGCAGAATTCAAATATGACCACCTAGTCTTTTGACTACTAATGCATTCCCTTCTCTATTATGCTGTGTTACAAAAGAAAATCCCTCCAGGGATAAGACTAGGTCAGTTCCAATAATGAATGTAGTATGACAAGGCAATGCACTTCTGCCACTGTAGGTTTCCTTGATCACCAGAGCTCAAGGAAGGAGCCAGGGCCAAGAAACTAGAGTAGGATTTTTTTCCTTCTTAAATCAATCCAAAAATTCATATAGTATAGGGGTTTCTGCATACATCTCTCATCCTCGTAACAGCTGCATGAGATAGGTAGAAGTAATATCTCTACTTGACAGATGGGAAGAATGAAGCCCAAGCAAGTTGCTATGACTTGCCAAAGACCACCTAAGGGATCTGCAGGAGAGCCAAAAGTAGCAATACTTAAGAAGTAACAGCTGCAGCTCCACTCTACACTTTTTCCATCCATACTATTGTTACTCAAAAGGGAAAGGACACTTGGGCAAGAAACTTTTATCAAATAAAGTAAAGATACAATAAATTTTTACTTAACATCAAGCAGGAAAAAGGAATTTTAAATAGTGATCACTTCACATCTCCCAGTGCCAATTAAAAAAAAAAACATAGACAGCTAGAAAGTGAATTTGCCCAACTATTCAACTTTTACCATCTCCAGAATAAAAGAAGGCCATGTCCCACCCACTTTTACCTCCTGTGACACTGACAATTTGGATATTTTTCTTTTTTTTTTTTAAACGTATGTTTCATTCTTTTTTTTTTTTTGCCTTTTTTTTTGGAGGGCAATTGGGGTTAAGTAACTTGCCCAAGGTCACACGGCTAGGTTTTTGTTTGTGTGTTCGTTAAGTGTCTGAGGTCAAATCCGAACTCAGGTCCTTCTGATTCCAAGGCCGACGCTCTACTCACTGTGCCACCTAGCCGCCCCAATTTGGATATTTTTCTGTAAGAAACAGCTATGTGATTGGAAAGGCACCAGCACAAGCCTCAGAAAATGAGGCTAGGCCATCTCTGTGACAGACAAAACAACAAAGGACCATGCCATTAACCTCTAGGTGCCCACCTACCATTCTAGAGATTATATAATATGTTGTTAATGGTTATGATCAACCATTATTGTAAGTCCAAAGGCAATGGGATAGGGAAAAAAGTACTAAAATGAAAAAGAAAAAACATGGACTCAAATCTCACCTAGACTATTTCCTAGGTTTGTAACCTTGGACAAGCTTGTTCTTTGGGGCTCAGTCTCATGACCTGTGACATAGATGTGATCTTTGTCCCAGCTCTTAATGTACTGACTATTCTTTTTTTCCCTTCATTTCTGTTCTCTCTCCCACACATAACTGACTTGGACCCTCTAAACCCGAAAGGTCACAGCAGAGAAGAGTTTACAATTCTATGGTGCTTTACAGGTTACAGAATAATTTCACTTACATTGTGTGGTCTTCACAAAAATTGAGTTAAGTAATAATATTATGACAGTTAACATTTATATAACACTTACTACATATGAGGTACCATGGTAAGCAATTTACAATTACTATCTCATCTGACTTCCCAACAACCCTGAGAAGTAGAATTATCCCCACTTTTACAGCTGAGGAAACTGAGGCAGGGGTTAAGTGACTTGCCCAGAGTAACTCATCTAGGTCTTCCTAACTCCAGCTCCATTCCACTGTTCCACCTAGCTGTCTAAAGTTGTTTATAACTACCTCTAGTTTATAGATAAAGAAACAGATTCAGAAATTCTATGTCCAAATTTCATATCTAGCCAACTGGTAGAGCGAGGACTCAAACCAAGGTCTTCTGACTCACTATGCTATGTACAATAAAAAGCAGGGAGAGACACAGAACAGTGAAGAGCATCCAGGAAGGATGTGCAGAGTGAAAGGCAGAGTTGAGGAAGATGGCAAGTACCAGAAAATTACCTCTGTATTTGGAGAATAGCATATTAACTAATAAAATAATGCTTTTCCCTCTTATGAAAAGACTTAAATGTAGAGCATGAACTCTAGTGAGCTATCAGGAATAGCATTATTAGATAGGAAGATATGTGTATATGTATGCATGAACACAGTTCCAAAATGTAGAAGAATTAGGTTGTTTTTGGTAAGAAGAAAAGCCTGATAAATCATTCAAGACTAACAAATAGTGTACAATCTAGGACTTCTGTCAAATTAATTTGGCACCCCCTTGCACTTCTTCCCTTGAAATACATATACTGAAATTCACTGGTTATGATGTAGATTGTATTTCTCCAGAGGAAAGGAAATATGACTTCTTGAACTATACACCCCATATTGCTTAGAAAAGGACCCTTCTTGAAGTACTTAATCTCAAATGAATCGATTCTGATAATTGCCACTACATGGAAAAAAATGGGATAAACATTTATTAAACAACCATGTGCCAGATACTATGTCATAAATATTATTGCACTTAATAGTCACAACAACCTTGTGAGGTAGCTTCTATTATAATGCTCAGTTTCCAGCTGAGGAAACTGAGGCAAATAGAAGCTAAATGGACATGGAGTAGTGAAGCTGAATCTGAACTAAGATTTTCCTAACTCCAAATCCAGCACTCTATCCAAAGTGCCACCTAGCTGAGAAAAAAATAATTACAAAAAAGTAATGCACATTTCTCTTTGGTAATAAAAAACCAGTTCAGATTAAAATGTGTTTGGGAAGAAGAATAAATATACTTATAATGCAGATTAATTCGGGGAAGGGAAAAATGTCCTTAACTTAACCTGAAGATGATAGAATGCTAAGACTTGGAAGGAACACCAGGGAGTAACAAAAAGTATTATACACTCTAATTTTACTTTAATTTTTCATGAAGTTATAAGAAACCTAACAATGATTTTCCATCTAATTAAAATAGAAAAAAAAACCCCAATGTTTCTATTTTTAAACAAGTCAAGGCATAGCATTTTTTCCTGCTAATTTGGGATTTTATTTCTCCCTCAGACTGCTTTTCTCTACAAATATGGTTATATAATCTTGAATATCATGAAATGAAAAAAGTGGTATAACATGCTCTAAGATGATATAGATATGGTATAGAAACGAAATGTTTCTATAACATTCTATAAATGAAAGAACTGAAATTGTATGTTTAGAGACCTAGATTCAAGCAGGGTGACCCTGAGAAAATCACTTAATAAGGGAATTCAAATTCAGAAAGTGAGTTACAGCCAATGTGAATGCTGTCTACATGGTGGAGTTATTGAGTCAAGTGTTTTCATAAAAATCTATACAGATGTCAGCTATTATTATAAGTGATGGAATACATACTTGGAGATCAATAAAGGAATCCATTTCTTTTATCTGTACTTTACTTTCCTTATCAAATGATACCATCCATGAATATGTACTTCAACTTTTTCCTATGTTTTTCCTTTGTAAGAAATACATTTCATCTCATTGCAAATGGCTACCTTTTAGATTAAATACAATTTTAATACTGAATAGCTTTTGCCTTTTTTAACAGATGTAATCCACCACTTGATTCTGAACAAGCCTGACATCATTGTGTTTCATCACAATATGAATTCTTGTACTAGTGAGGTAAATGCTGAAATCTTACACACTTAACAAGTTCACAGAATGGTTATGTCAGTTTAAGTTATTTCAAAGTTCATTTCCTATATGCAAAAAAACTATTTATTATTTAAACAGGCTCAAAAGAATAAGAAGGATTTTAACAGTCTATGTGGTCAACAGAGGGAATTTGTTAAGGTTTTCTCACCAGGAGTTCTCTACACCATGAAATGGTCAATATATCCCTGAGTAAAGAACTGAATGAAAAAAAAAATTTTTTGTTTAATATTTTATCTGGAGCTAGAAAGCAATTTGTATTTTAAAGAGACAAAAACCAAAAATGTCAACACTTACCTCCCATGTATATGAGGCTTTTAAATGGTATCAATTCTACTTTGAATTGGGTGATTACTATCCCCATCGAATTCAGAGATGGAAATTCAGGCTAGGAGTTTGCAATGTTTAAGAAATATAACAGTAACACAGAGAGATATGATGTTGAGAAAGAAAAAGAGATTTTCACAACAGATGATTTATCACTGGAGAAAACACTCATTCCTGTTTCTAAAACTTGGCCAAGAGGAACCAAGGAGGAGGAAAAAATCCAGATGGAAGAAATTCGAGATGTTTGTGCTGAGTGGAAGGTGGACAAGCAGTGCTTCTGAAGCCTGGTTCACAAAGCTGGGCACCCCAAGGATACTGGGTAGGAATGCCCGGCCTTGGAGGCAAAGATGCAAAGATCCTATGGAAAGGTTTACAGCCAGGTGCCCAGAAAGCCAAGGGGCTGCCCTCGGTCCCCGACCCCGCCCTTCTTCTTGGAAAGCAGCTGTATTCGGGATCCCGACCTCCCGGAAAGCTCAGAGCAGCTCTAACCTCCTCCCAGGCAACTGGCACAGCTGCAATTCGCTCCATTACGGTGGCACAGCAGGAAGCCTTTCAGGGAACAGGCTAACAAGGCTTATCCCTTACCCACCTCCCCGACCCGAAGACTGCAAAGCGCGGGGCGGGGTTTCGCCCCATTTGCAACTTCACTGGAGAAGGTTGGGGTGGCAGCCAAAGCCCGGGCCTGGAGGTCGTAGCTTGTTGCAGTCCGGGCGGAAAACTCCGTGGGCCCCACGCACGAGCGGCAGCGGGCGAGGTCTTTCTCCCGCCCCCTCCTCCTCCTCCCGGCCCGCACCGATGCCGGCTCCAGCCCAGGGAGGGCGCGCTCACCGGGCCGCTGCTGCCCCTCCCGGCCATCGGCTCTCCTGCAGCCCCGGCCCGGCGCCGGCCTCGCCCGGGAAAGTGGCCGGAGAGGAGCCGGAGCGCCTAGGCCTGCACTGCGGCCAAGGTGCGTGGGCTCCCGGGGCGGCTGGGCCGTGTGCGGCCAGATCCAGCGGGGCTCCGAGACCGGCACCGCGCGCTGGCGGCTCCTCGCCGCCAACTGCCCGGGCCGGGGCCTCCGCCATTCAAAACGCCGGCCTGCTCTGAGCAAGGGCCCGGATGCGGGCCGCGGCGATGCGGAGGGACGCTACTCACCCGGCGGGCCGCTCAGCCCCGGGGTCCGGGGTCCGGGGCCGGCGCAGCGTGCTCGCTACAGGCCGGCAGCTCCAGCACCAGCCGGATGGGCCTTGTCCGGGACGCTGCCGCCGCCGCCGCGGGTCATGGAGGCGCGCGCGCGCCGCGCTCTGTAGTTCCCTACTCCGTGAGCAGAGTCGCCCCCACTCTGCGGAGCATGCTCAGTGGCCGCCTCGCGGCGGCTCAGGAAATTTGGAGAGCTGTAGGCGCCGATCCTGCGCTATCCCGCGCGGCTGGCTGCTCCGCCTCCGGGTTTTAGCCCCAACCACTGGAAGAATGGAGACCCGGGGAGGTAGGGTTTTGGGAGGCAGGGAAAAGGGAGCTCTTCCAGCGAGGTGGGAGGAGAACAGGTGTCCGCCGAGCGAGCCATCCATCCATCCATCAGTCCGTCCCTCCGCCATATCCCAGCAGTACTCTTAACTACACATAGATGCCTATGCAAATACCTACATATTCACACAGACCTATTCACCACCTAAGCACCACTTAACGTATACAATCCTATTTGGAATTGGGTTTTTACCTTCCCCATCGAATTCAGGGATGGAAATCCATCCTTGTTCTCTTTGCAAAGAGTTAAACACACACACTTAGAAATTCACAGTAGATTCTGATTTCTAAAATTTGGCCAAGAACCACCAAGGAGGGGAGAAAATCCAGATGGAGGAAACTCGAGGTATTTGTGTTGGGTGGAAGGTGGACAACAAGGGCCCCTGAAGCCTAGTTCACAAAGCTTGGCACCCCAAGGTGAAAGGCTAGGAATGCCTTTGTATGTAAAGATCCTAGGAAAAGGTTTACAGGCTGCCCTGGGCCCTCCAACCCCCCTTCCTTCTTGGAATTAAGCTGTATTCTGGATCCCTACCTCCCTGAAAACTCAAGGGAATTCTAACTTCCTCCTAGGCAAGTAGCAAAGCTGCAATTTGCCCCATTATGTTGGCACAGCCAGAAACCTCCTGGAAAGGAGGCTAAAACTTAAGCAAGGCTCACCCTTCTTCTCACCCAGAAAGATTGCAAAGCACACATAAACGCATATATGTGCATGTACACATGCAAACACGTAAAATATACAAAAATGCATGTAGGTATACACATACACATATATGTCTATCCATCCATATACTACATAGGATTAGAAGGCTCAAAATTGGCCACTCACAACCCAGGAGGCCTTTGAGTAACTAAGTCTGCTGGCCAAAGAATCAAGTAATACAGTTGGAAAGTCAGGGGAGTATAGGCTGGGAACAGCTTTGTGGAATGTGTGACCCCTTTGCCTTTATCAGCCAGCATAAGGAAGTTTGTAGATTCTCACCTCCCTCCTCCCCATCATCCATATCTTCTAGCAGAATAACTGCTTGCCCAGTTCAGGAGTTAGTTTAAGGGTGAAGAGGAGATTTTATATTAACTCCAGGTTCCTATCCCTTTTGGGGCAATCTGTTCTAGACAAACTTTCTCTCTGAAGTGGGAGGGAGAAGGAGATAGTGAGAGGAAGGTTTGATTGCCTTTTTTTTCTTATTTCTTTGGGTTAGGGTAATCTTGTGCAAGAACTAAAACAAATATTAATCTATGAGAATTTTGCAAAATGCTATCTGCTTGCTGAAATCATAAGACCACCCGTGTGTGTGATTTGTTATTGTTGTTCAGTCATGTATCCTTGAACTCCTCCTGGGGGATAACAACACCAAGAAAACACAGGTGTTCTATCAGCCAATACCATACCATCCATTTGTGGAACCATCTGTTATGCAAATGGAGTTCTGAATGCTGTGGATAAGTTCACTTACTTTGGCAGTATACTTTCCAGGGATGTATACTTGATAATGAGACACACATTGCCAGAGCTAGTTCAGTATTTGGGAGACTGACAGAAAGTATGGAAGAGATGAGATATTAGACTGACTACCAAACTGAAGGTCTACAGAGCCGTGGTGCTGACTTTATTGTTGTATGCCTGTGAAACCTGGACAGTATACCAGCACCATGCCAGGAAATTGAATTGCTTCCATTTGAAATTGTTTTAGGAAGATTCTGAAGATCACCTGGCTGGATAAGATACCAGACACTAAGGTCTTTTCTCGAGCTAGACTGCCAAGCATTCAAACCCTACTGCAGAGAGTGCAACTCTGATGGGCTGGCCATGTTGTTCAAATGCCAAATGTACCCTTGCCAAAAAGACTATTTTATGGAGAACTCACACAGGGCAAGTGTTCACGTGGTGGTCAGAAGAAGTGATATAAGGAAATTCTCAAGATCACTCTTAAGAACTGTGGAACTGACTATGTAAGGTGGGAGATGCTGACACAGGCCCATTCAGCATGGCATGCCCACATGCTTACTCTATAGGCAAAGCAAAATTGTAATAGCTCAGAAGCACAAGATGCACAGATTTAGAGAATCCACACCAAATGTTCATATGGACTATTTGTGCCAGATCTGTGGTAGAACAGTCTGAGCGCACATTGGTCTGATCAGCCTCAGTTGAATTGAAACTTGACTCTAGCATAGTGATGTCATTTTGGTCCTCTTTGAGAATCAAGGACAACAATCAACTGATCAGTCATGTTCAACTCTTGATGGCCCTGTGGACAACAGCATGCCAATACTATCCATGTGGTTTTCTTGGCAAAGATACTGGAAATGGCAAGATGGTTTGCCATTTTCTTCTCCAATGGATCAAGACAGAGGTTAAATGACTTCCCCAGGATCAAACAGCTAGTAATTGCCCAAGGTCCAATCTGAACTTGGGTCTTCTTGACTCCATGCCTAGTGGTTTATCCACTGAGTCACCTAACTGCCTCCTAGTGTTATGATATCTAACATTATTTAGGTTTTTTTAGAGCTTGCAAAGTGCTTTAAATGTATTGCCTCATTTTAGCCTCATAATAACTCTGTGAGGTAAATGTTAGTATTATACTCATTTTATAGATGAAGAAACTGAGAATCAGAGATATAAAGTAATTTACCCAGAGCTACACAACTAGTAAATGTCAGTTAGAAAATCTAACTTCAAATCCTGCCTCAACATTCAGTGTTCTATCCATTATACCACACAGTTTGGGAGAATGTGCATTTCCAAACTACTTCAGAATTTTGCCACATGGACTTTGTAGAGGTTCTGTTGTACAAGGCACTTGAAAGGATAATGTTTATCTCCCCAGATGACTATAGAGTTATTCCAGAATTTGGGATATCAAATTTTTAAAAACACCCTCGTTTATTTTCTGGAGACAACACATGTTTTACGGGGGGGGGGGGGGAATACAGAGAAGGGCAGTTGATTTGACTAAATTATTCCCCATCTCATTAGATTATGTAGTTGCCAAAAGTAAAGGTTAGAAGATGATAAGGTGTTTAACTGTAAAGATACAGTTGAGCCTGGTTATCCCTGTTAAGTCTGAACAAGTTTCTCCTCTGTGGGATTGGGAGAGACAACATGTTTAAGCGAGTAATATTGTCCATGTCTCTGATGGCCCCTTAAAAGTTTAAAGCTCCCCAGTTTTGAATCTGGCTCAAAACAGATCTGTAGAGAGTGACCCCTAAACCTATGCCAGAGGAGAGAAAAGGAGATGTTCCACCTCTTCATTGGCCATGTTGTCTTGGAAAAGAACTGCTTGGCCTGAAGGAAACAAACTATGGTCTGGAAGTTACTGTGTTTGACAATTGGGGTAGAGCAGCAACACCACTCCAGGTAGGTACAGACACCAAGAGGCAGTGACTGGAGGGAGGAAGCAGTTTCAAGGAATATGATGTCTGGTGGCAAATAAAGGAGATGGTTATGGATTCGAGGGAGATCAATAGTCACTAGTCAACCTGCAGGAAGTACTCTATAAGGACAGAAAGGAAAGTGAGCACACCTTACGTTGACCAAAGGCATTCTCTATATGTGAACTTCTACCATTATATCATAAATTTATAGTCATCCTTCCCTTGGACACTCTGTGGAAGAATGCATTCCAGGATTATGTGAATTATGTTTTTGTTACGTTTGTTCTATGCTTTTTAACTGAATACTCTTGCGTTGAGCTAATTATTTCTACTAGATGCTGATAGGAAGTATACTGGTGGAGGTCTCTTGAGTTATAGTATTAGGACTCCAGATCCACAGGAAACCCCTTGAATCTAGCTTTAGACACACTCCTTGGTGATCAAACCTGCTATTGTGATATCATCTGTTATTTTCTGGGACTAATTTATCAACTAGTGGAGGGAAGAAGAGGGGAAGCAATTGGTTAAAGATCAACTGCTCCCCCAAATATGTATATTAGTTTTTGAGAAGGGAAATACAGAGCCTCAGAATCAGGAGATCTGAGTTTAAGTCCATCCTCCTATACATAATACCTGTGTGACCCTTGAACTAGTCACTTATCTTCTCAATACCCCAGGCAACTCTCTATGACTCTAAGTTTCAAAACAGCACCAATCTCCATTGCTAGAGCAGGTTTTCTCACTTAGAGTTCCCTAGATCAATGAAATCACAGATCTTAACCAAAAAAAAGTGCAACAAGGTACTAAGCATTGATGATCAGACACTAACCCTTATTATCTAGCATTCAAAGATCTATTATATACAGCATGTTATGGTAAGCTGACTCTACAAAATACTATAAGAATAAGCTAAGAGGTGAAATCTCATTCTGGAGACAGACCACAAAGAGTTATATTTTAAAAGTTGACAAGTATGTATTAAGCATCTACTATGCACTTGGCAGTGGAGAGACAAATAAAATGAGTAAAACACTCCCTACTCACAAGTTGCCTACATTTGAATGGAGAACACATTAGTACAAGCATATGTAAATTAAATCTAGAAAGAATAAATACATATAAATAGAGAGTAACTGGATACAAGGTAATTTGAAAGGAAGGGCACTAACATCTGAGGATATCAAGATGGGCTTCATATAGGTGATGTATCTTGGAAGTTATAGAACTGGGATCTGACTTCAAGTCCCAGGACTCCCAGGTTCTGGCTCTTTTTACTGTAAATTGGCCAAAAGTGTACTGTAGGAAATGTTGATTTCTCCCTCACTAGAGGTCTTCATTTGCTAGCTACCTATTTCTCATGTGTGTTTTAGAGGATTCTGCCTACCTGTGAACCATCACATGTTTATTTAAAATTTCAAAGCTAAACATCTAACATCAGTGAACATCTAGTTGGAGAAACAAGACTAAAGTCAAATCATTTATCCTTCTGATATTGACTTTGTTGCCATGGACAAGTCATTTACCCTTTCTCGGTATTGGTCTCATCTAAAAAATGAGAGGGTGGGACTAGATGGTCTCTGAGATCACTTTCAGCTCTAGATTTATAATCCTATGATACATCCTAAAATAAGGAAATGAAGTTTAGTGATTAATAATACTTGCATTACCTATATCCCAGTGATATTATGAGAAAAAGGCTTTGTAAACTTTAGAGCACTATAGTAACACAAGTTATTATTTAGGAGTAATGAGGAATGGGTTGGCAAGGTATACAAAGGTATAACAATGGATCTTATTAGGAAGAAGTTGGAGATTGAAGGAGCATAGACCTAAAACTTGAAGGAACCTCAGTGGATATCTAATTCAACACTTTATTTTACAAATCAGGAACTGAGGTACAAGGAAGGTTAAGTTACTTACTCAAAGGTCACATGGGTAGTAATCATCAAAGGTAGAATTTGAATCCAGGTCCTTTTATTTCTGAATCAATGCTCTTTCCACTGTACCACTCAAAGAATTGCCTTAGAGTATCAGCACCATGCCAAATTTTCCCCTATTGAGATGTGGAGTCATTTAGGAGTGTGTTGAACCAAGAAACTTCCCTGCTTGAAGAAGTGTAATCCAGTTTATCAGAAGTGAAACAAAGTGAGGGAGGGGGAATAAGGAGGGGTCCGTGTATCCAGTATATGTACCTTTCAGTGGGGCTCAACTTGAAATATTTTTAAAACACTTCTAAAAAGTCTTGAACTAAAATGTTTGTTCTTTCCCTAAAAATTCCATTATAATAGAGGCATGTCTTATTGGACTGTTTTCTAAAGAAATTTCCTATGCTAGATCCGAGAATTGCTACCTGATTCATTCTATGTATAACTTGTCTAAAGTGTCCCCTAAAAATGTCTACTTGAGAGAGGATTCTGGGAAGGTGGTGGAATAAGACAGGAAATTACCTGGCTCTCCCAAATCACCTACTATAACGTTCCAAAGTGAATTTTGAGCAGCAGAAATACTTAAAAGTCTGGTAAAGCAGTTGTCCAGTCTAAGGCAATTTGGGAGAATATTAGGAGAGACCTGACCTCGCAAGGTGGTACCTGGCCTGTCTGAAGTACAGATACCACAGAATCAACAACAAACGCTGGGGGACAGCTGTATCAGGATCAGCCTCACCTTCAGGAGCTTTCAAGCCCCACAGACAACATGGGGATCAAAACTAATTAGGGGGGTGGCTAGGTGGCACAGTGAATAGAGTGCCAGCCCTGGAGTCAGAAGGACCTGAGTTCAGATCCAGCCTCAGACACTTAACACACACACAAACAAAAACCTAGCCGTGTGACCTTGGACAAGTTACTTAACCCCAATTGCCCTCCAAAAAAAAAAAAACTAATTAGGAAAAGATTTCAGGGCCCTCTGCTGGTGTTGGACTCAGGGTCCAGAAGCACTGATCAGACAGGTCATAGGCTAAGGCTGTGGGCAAGGACAAGCAAGCACATACCAGTGAATACAGTCACAGAGGTTGAGGCCCTGCTGGCTGTGGGAATTTGAAGAAGAGCAGGGCTCCTGGTTTTGGTTCCAAGCAGAGGGGTGAGCTGGAACTTGCAGCCTCAAGAGGGACATCAGGGAGTAAGGACTCTTGTGGTGACAGCATTGCTGCAGGCCCTGGGCAAGGTTTATGTGGAGAGGAATACCTGACATTGGGCCCCCAGACAGAGCTCAGAAAACAACAGCATGAAAAATCTAAAGTTTGAGGCACTATCCCCCACACCTCAGGTCTAGAGCCTGATTATAACACAAAGTTAACAGTCAAGAAATAAGCCACCAAAAAAAATATAAATAAATAAGTAAGCAAAAGAGAGTCTGACCATAGATGGCTACTGTGTGGTAGAGAAGATCTGGGTTAAAACTCAGAAGAAGATAATGAAGTTAAAACAGCTACTTCTACTTCAAATAAAAATGTCAAATGGTCACAAGCCCAAAAAGAATTCTTGGAAAAATTAAAAAGGACTTTAAAAATCAAATAAAAGAAGCTGAGGAAAAATTAGGGGAAAAAATAAGAATAATTCAGGAAAATTATGAAAAGAAAGTCAATCAATTTGAAAAAGAAATACAAAAACTTATGGAAGAAAATCACTTTAAAAATTAGAATTGGATAAGGGAAAGCTAATGACATAAGATACCAAGAAATAATAAAAGAAAATCAAAAGAATGAAAAAATAAAAGAGAATATGAAACACCTCACTAGAGAAACTACTAACTTGGAGAACAGATTGAAAAGACAATATAAGAATTGGTGTACTACCTGAAAGTTATGATAAAAAAGAGTCTAGACACTATACTTCAAGAAATTATTAAGGAAAATTGCCTTGAAGTTTTAGAAATAGATGGTAAAACAGAAACTGAAAAAGATCTACCATTCACCACCTGAAATTCACAGGAACATTATAGGTAAGTTTCAGAGCTCTCAGGTCAAAGAGAAAAAACTACAAGTAAATAAACACACACACACACACACACACACACACACAATTTAAATACTGTTGAGCTACAGTCAGGATAACACAAGATTTAGCAGCTTCTACATTAGAAGACTGAAGGGTATGGAACATTATATTCTGAAGAGTAAAGGAGTGGGGGTTGCAAAGCTGAATGTAATCCTGTGTGGAAAAAAAATGAATATTTAATTAACTAAAGAACCTCCAAGTATTTGTGAGGAAAAGAGCAGAACTGAATGGAAAAACTGACCTAAAGAATCAGAAGAAACAGTAAGAAGATAAATATTAGGGGCCAATCATAAGGGATTTTTTAAAAAAGGTCAAACTGTTTACTTCTTATATAGGAAAATGCTATCTGTAATTCTTTAAAATGTTATCATTATTTGGATGGTTTGAAAGAGCATACATAGATAGAAGCCTTGGGGGTGTATGGTGGATGGTTCTAAAAAATAAAATTGTGTAGGGAGAGGTATAATGGAGCAATTACCTCACACAAATGAGGTATAAATGGAAGAACTGTTACAGTGGAACCTGAAAGGGGGTAGTGCTAGAATTTACTCTCATAAGAACTGGGTTAAAGAGGGAGTAACATACACCTCTAGAAGGGAATAAATGTCTTGTTAACTGACAAAGAAATAGGAGGGTGAGGGGATATGAAAAGGGAGGGACTCAAAGGGTATGTGTGCAGAACAAGAAATAGGAGGGGGGGAGAGTACAAGGGAGTTTTTAGAAAAGATGCAGATTAGGGAGGCAGTGGTTAGAAGTTATCAGACATTTGAGGAGGGATAGGGTGAAAAGAGAGGGGAAAAGATAAATAATGAGAAAAATAGGATCGAGGGAAATTTACAACTAGTAATTATTAACTGACTGTGAATGGGAAGCATTGTATACTCAGTTTTTCTGGGTAGGTGATTCTTGGTTTTAATTCTAGCTCCATCCCTTTGATCTCTTAATGTAGAAGCTGCTAGATTTTGTGTTATCCTGATTGTGTTTCCACAATACTCAAAATTGTTTCTTCCTGGCTGGTTGTAATATTTTCTCCTTGACCTGGGAACTCTGGAATTTGGCTATAATATTCCTAGGAATTTTCTTCTTGGGATCTTTTTCAAGAAGCAATTGGTGAATTCTTTCAATTTTTATTTTGCCCTCTGGTTCTAAAGTATCAAGGCAAGTTTCCTTGAGAATTTCTTGAAGGATGATTTCTAGGCTCTTTTTTTTAATCATGGCTTTCAGGTAGTCCAGTAATTTTTAAATTATCTCTCCTGGATCTATTTTCCAGGTCAATGGTTTTTTCAGTGAGATATTTCACATTGCCTTCTATTTTTTCATTTGTTTGAATCTGTTTCATAGTATCTTGATTCTCATAAAGTCATTAGCTTCCATTTGCTCCAATCTAATTTTGAAGGAATTATTCTCTTGAGTGAGTTTTTAAGATTCCTTTTCCATCTGGGAATTCAGCTTTTTAACGCATTCTTCTCCTCATTGGCCTTTTCAACCTCTGCCATTTAGATTAGTCTATTTTTTAAGGTGTTATTTTCTTCAGTATTTTGGGGGGTTTCCTTTAGCAGGCTGTTGACTTGCTTTTCATGATTATCTTGCATCATTCTCATTTCTCTTCCCAATTTTTCCTCCACTTCTCTTACTCAATTTTGAAAATCCTTCTTGAACTCCTCCATGGTTTGTAACCAGTTCATATTTTTCTTGGAAGCTTTTTGATACAGGAGTTTTGCCTTTGTTGACCTCTTCTGGTTCCATTTTTTGATCTTTTTTTTGTCCCCAAAATAGAATTCTATGGTCTGATTGTGCTTCCTCTGCATTGCTCATCTTTCCAGCCAATTACTTGACTTTTGAGGTCTTTGCATTGGTAGAACTTGGCTTCCAGAGGGGAGAGCTTTGTCCCAAATCATTGGGATTTTTGCAAATGTTGTCAGAAGTCTAAGGAGGATGCTCTCTCTACAGCCACCACAAGCTCTGGCATACTGCCACACACCCCAAGACCACCACCCAAGACCATGATCCAGATACAAGCAGGTCAAAGCAAGAGTGATTACCCTCTGAATGGTTGCTTGGTCCCCCTATGATCTGTGGACCAGGAGCTCCAGAGGCAGCCATGCAGCAGCAGCTGAAGCTGCTGCACTTTCACCACCTCTTGCCCTGGGGGGAGGGGCCAGACCACACTCTTCTTTCACCCAGTTCCAACAGAGTTCCCCACTGACCTTTTACTTTCTCTTTGGTGTTTATGGGTTGAGAAGTCTGGTAACCACCACAGCTGCTGGTGATTCACTCTCTGGCTGGTCTGGACCCCTGGTCAGGCTGCCCTGGGCTTGGTGCAGCTCACACAGGACTGCCCTTAGTTCCCAGCTCAGTGTGATAGACCCTTCCTGGTGGCCTGCCAAGCTGGCTTCAGTGGGAGATTTGTTTCTCTCTGTTACTTTGTGGGTTCTGTAGCTCTAAAATTTGTTTAGAGTCATAATTTCCAGGTATTGGAGGTGGTTGTGGCAGGAGCTCATGAAATTTCCTGCTTCTTCTCTGCCATCTTTGAGAGAAAAACTCTTGTGATGGCAGAGTTAAGAAAGAGAAAACTGGTTGTGTATCCTGGCACTCTATGTTTGTCCGTTCTGTCTGTGTTGATGTTTGTTTGTGATACTTTGTACAGAAGTCCTGGGACTTACTGGAAGCCCTGAAATAGGATTTTCTGGTTGTCTGTTTACAGAAGTCCTGGAGGATGGATTCAGAAGTCTTAGGACTGTACTAATGATTTGTGTTGAATTCTCAGACCTTGTTTGTGGGTCTGTGTTGATTTCTATGTTGATGATTGGTGTTGACCTCTTGCACTTTGTGAGTCTCTGTTGATTTCACAGACAGATAATGAAATAATGATGGTGCTGGCAACGTGGAGGAATGTTGTTTTGGCTCTGTTAAACTATGTCTTCCCAGAAACATAAACTGTGAAGGACTTGAGGTGGACTGGACATTGTGAGCTTCAATATGGAATGGGAACTAGACAAGGAACTGGACAAGGAGGTGCGAGCGGCCTGCTTTTGAATCCAGGTGACAGTTGGGCATGTTCAGGCAGGAGCTGGGACCATGAAAGAGGAACCATGGAATCTGAGATCCAGCCTTAAGTTGTCCAATTAAGGAGGTTCAGAATTTGCATAAACAGAATGCTCGGCACTCCAAGAAAGACCCAAGGCAATTTCTTTAGAATATTTATTCATAATATAAGTATATATAGGCAAGTGAGAAAGAAACTAGAGATAACAGAAGAAGAGGCTTAAAGATAGCAGAATAAGAGCAACTATGATTAATAGTGGATATATATATATATTCACAAGCATCACCATTATGGGGAAGCACCAATACCTGACCACACAAGCTGGGGAATCCCATGTACAGCTACATCGTCCCGAATGGGAGGGTCCTAGGCAGAGCGTCCTCTCCATGGGTGAGATTCCAATTTGGGGTCTGAATCTTACAGTTTAAGTAGTGCTGAGAACAAAGAAGGCATACTGCCAGGTGTTTTTTTTTTTAGCAAGCATCAGTATCTTGTGTGAGGCCAGGGAGGGAGATCAGTCCCTCCAAGGCCCCCCAAAGAGTGATGTTTCCTTGGAGTGGCTAGTTCCAGGAGTTGGGCAGTTATCATATCTCTTCTCAAGGACCTGGCCAGGGTCCCAGGAGAGGAGCAGCTCTCAAGTTCTCAGGATCCTCTGTGCCCAAACAGCTCAGGGTAATAGAAAGGTCATATTGAGTTGGGACCTTGGTTTGTATAATCTTATTCCTCATAGAGGGGCTTACCTTGCCCCTACATTCGGCCTTTAGATTATACAAAGCATAGGCCATCCCTGCAAGTGGGGTCATGGATTGGTATATTTTCCTTATCCTAAAGCATATATAGATGTTACACAAAAATAAAAGACTTAACAACATGCTAAATAAAAGATCATACTAGCGGTAATTAGTATCTGAAGGGATTAAATGAGAGGCCTCTAATAGTTTATTAGCAACTATATGGGTTTGTATTCAGTATTCATTGAGTGATCGTTGATTTTTCTCCAATAGTTGCCGAAGCTGAGTTGATTGATTTAGGAATCCAATCAGAGGCCTTAAAGACAAAGAAGTGTATGAAAGAGGTAAAAGTTTGGGTACCCAGAAAACAATCAGGTCATCCCCTGTGTCCCAGGGATCGCCCTGCCAATGGAGAAAACAAATATTTTTCAAACATCCCATCATCCTTAATAAGGAGCAAGTAGGCCTACACAAATCAAATCAATCTGGTCATTAAACACTATACATATGTATTGAGTATCCACTTCATACAGCATAGAGAAGTTAGAAAGCAGTTACAGAGTCAAATCACACAGGCTAGAGGAATGGACCAGTAGACAGGGCTTCAATCACCTAGTGACCATTCCACAAACCACACCATTATTACCAATACACAACTGCCTAAGTCAACACACAGTTGGGTTAAACTACAAAATTCTATAGGTACAACTGACCACTGTAACAGGGAAAGAGATAAGTATTTTGTTAGGGCATGTTGTCCTTGAGCTAGGGAGAAATGTAATTTTGCAAACTAAGGTGATTTTACAAACTATGGTTCAAGCACAAGCACCTCAGCACCCCATCATTCCCCCTTTAAACAGATAGGACCTAAAATCATTTGGGGACAAGAGGCGATGGTCTCAGCTTCCTGAACTGCTTCTTGCTGGGGAGGGGTGTAGAGCTGTTTATGTTTCATATGGTCCCACCATTCAAAGGGCTGGATCTGTAGCTAGTGTCCAGAACTTGGTAGTTGCCAGGTCCAGGGGTGATGGGTCATGTTCTTAGATAGTGGTTGGTACTCAGCCTGAGATGTCATCTGCAAGTGAAGGATGCTGAGCCTAGAAGAAACAACTCTGGCATAGAGGTTAAACAAACAAGGGCCAAAAAGGAGTAGGAGGAAATTAACCAGAAGTAGGGTGAGTATGGGCTAGTATAAAACATTACTCAGACTATTTTACTTTCCTTTTCATTTTCCCATAGACAAGATAGCTCATAAGTTATTATTCTTTTACTAACATAACTGCACTGCCTTAAACTAAAGAAGTTCCTGACTTGAACCTCACGACTGAATACTAGACATACATCCTTTTTTTCACAAAACTCGTTTATCCTTTGATTATATTCACTCTGGAAGAAAGAGATACTTCAGAAATTGAATCTTTTACATATACATTCAGTAACAAATGTTAACTTTTGCTTATATAATTGAATGACTACAAATTTAGATTGGAACAGCAAGATATCTTTTGCTTTACAACTTTATTGCATTAATTTGAAATTTACTAAACCTTCAAAAGTATAACACACAAGAACTTTCAAAACATCTCTTCTTTTTTTTTAATGATTTTTTTCCCAAATGCTTTATTAACTTCTGGTTTACATCATTCATTTCTGCCATATTTTGAGTTACAATTTTTTCTCCATTTTTCCCCTACCCACCACCCCAGAATAGCAGTCCCACAGGATATCTCCTCATTCAGTCTGCTCTTTCCCATATCTTCTCCCATACCCCCTTCGACTTTTCCATTAGGGCAAGGTGACTCTCTGTGCCCCAATGCCTGCACATCTTATCTCCCAATTACATGCAAAATAGTATTAATAATAATATTTATATATATTTGAAAGATTTAATTTTAAAACTTTGAATTACAGATCCATTCCCTTCGTCCCTTGTCACCCACTCCCACTGGGAAGATAAGCAATTCAGTATATGTTGTACATGTATAGCTATGCAAAACATTACCAGAGTAGATATATTGTAAAAGACTGGCTATATTTCCCTCCCACCCATCCCACCCCCCCCACTTGGTCCCTTCCCTACTTTGATCCTGTCCCTTTTCAAAAATGGGTGCTTCCAACCTCCCCTCCCCCCCAGGATGCCCTCCACCCCTCCATCATCTCCCCTTTCACCCCCCTTTCCCCTACTCTACTGCAGGGTGAGATATCCCACTTAGTATGTATGTCATTCCCTGAGCCAAATTCAATGAGAACATGGTTTTTCCTTTTTGCCTTCCTGTTCTTCCCCTCCCCTGCAACCACTTCCCCTTGCCTCTTCTACATGAGATAGCAAAACATCTCTTCTTAAAAGTATTTCCTTAAGTAAAAAAAAAGTTTGAATTTATCCTAGTGTTAAGGGAAATAGTCACTAAATCTTTATATAAGAAAATTTAATTGTAAAGTTTTAAATGATATCTTTCTTTTTTCCTTTAAGCAAAAATAAACATTTAAAATTGGAATTCATTAAATTAAGTTAGTGTCCTTGAGTAACATAAATTCCCAAAGTATTATTACAATTTAAATTCCTAGATACTTGCACAATTCCTAGATACCACAAAATTTAGTCTTAAGCAGTTTGGATAACTTTCTGCACATGTTTTAATTCTGGATGAATAATAATATTAGATTTTTCAATAAGCTAACACAAAAGAGCTCATTTCTTTTACTGACTACTTGCTTTTATCATAGAAACTTGCTATAGAAGGAAAAAATCAGGGACGTGTGACATTCCAAATATGACAGGATAAAACATCCTTGGCTGTTTAAATTCAGGTAAAGTCACAGATATCCAACCATGCAGCATCCATTCCACCTCACAGCTAGACTCAGGAATAGGTGGGAAACATTCTTTTTCAAAGGAACCCCATGGGTAAACTGAGCCAGGAGGGATCCCATCCCAGACAGAGGCTAAGATTGTCCCTTCGGCCTTTACCAAATGTAGATTTCCACTTGTTAACAGTACAAGATCACATTCCTTCTGAGTAGCTTGTGGCATTTTTTCTCAGATAATGATTTAATGCAGATAACTATACCCAAATTCAAACTCAAAACAAAATTTAGTTATGGTCCCATGTGCCTTTTACCTTACCCAGCAAATTCTACCAATCATAACTTAGAGCCAGTTAGTTATTTTTATTTTCATGGAGCTCCAATAAGCAATAAAAAATTATCAGGTCTCACATATGTAAGGGATTCCATTTACCATCTTTTCTTTAAATAAGATTGCCGCATTGACAACATACAAGAGGGCTGTCCCCTTTATGAGTACAGATACAGAGATTCAAAAGAAAACTAACAAACAATTGTCCCTTCAAAGTCCAAAAGTCTCATTTCATACAACTGTGAGGGGGTTACAGCATCTGATGGGAGTCCTCTGGTTGTTTTCCATCCATCCATCCTCAGCATCGCATTCCAGGCTCTTTCTCTTCTGCCTTCTTAAATACTTTCTCACACCCTTCTCAACATACTTTAACCATCTGATACAAAGGTATCCAGACCACTATTTAGAGACAGGAGGGGCTTGGAAATCCCCATTTATCCCCAAACCTTCTTATCTGCCTTCCATATTTCCAATCAAACCTTTATTTATTAAAATTGGTACACATCTTTCTGCCTTCCTAAATACTTCCTCACACCCTTCTCAACATACTTAAACCATCTGATACAAAGGTATCCAGACCACTATTTAGAGACAGGAGGGGCTTGGGAATCCCCATTTGTCCCCAAACCTTACCTTCCTTCCATATTTCCAATCAAACCTTTATTTATCCTTCCAAATCTCTCAAATCCATTATCCAAATTATTCAGCTTTCCTTTCACAATTTTTTTTTTAACTCGTCCTGGTAAAGCCAATTTGTTAGAGATCCTTTTTAATTTTTTGTACATAGACTTTGCTGCTTCTCAGCAAGTCAAGTTCATCGTTTAGGATCTTTGTAACTAAAACAAGCTCTCTTCCCAGGCTGAATGACCTTGTCTAAGAGATAATTTCTAGGGGCTTTGGCAGTTTTACAACATCATACAGTAGCAGGAGGACTATTCTGAATGAGCAGAACTAGTCAAAATAAAGTTTTCATTCAGTCTCTTCCTTTCCACATACAGTAATCAATGAACAATTTTAGGTTTTAGCATTAAAACAAATTCTCACAATTTCACCAAATCATTCTTATTATAAACAATTCACTACAGATAATACCTAATGCACTAATGGGCAGATTTCTCTACCTGCTGTCCCTCTCTCCCTGCTTCCTTTCCCAGGACTAATAAGATTGCTTCCCCATCATCTCATACCAAAGATCTTATAAAACATTTCTTCATAAGAATATATCCCTTTTTCAAGAACAGTTTATCCTTATATCATTAACTACTATACAATTCCTAAATTCTCTGGTCATAAAATCTTTCCCCAATAATTAACAAAATTTATACAAGGAGGTCTCACAGGTCTTCACATAATTACCTTTCACAAGTATACTTTCATAAATACTTGATTTATGCAATAACACCAAATAGCTTGGTTAACAATCTTACAAGTTTAAACAATCTTAACTGAAACTTTCTTTTAATACAACTGTTTACCAGTAACAATATCATAAATAATTATCATGTACCTAAATCTAGACTTTGAAACCAAAATCAAGTAATTATCAATCTGGTGACCTAAATTTAGTCATTTCCAAATTGCTTTGCACAGAAAATCATTCATCCCATTACCATTGGCATAAAATTCACACTTAAGGAAAATTCCACATAAGATTAACAAACATGAAACAATTAATTTTTAGCTTAGAAAGTTTATAGTCAAATAGCACTGTTGTTTTGTACCAGGCATTGTACCAAGCACCTTTACAATTATATCAGTCCCATAAAAATCCCTAGGATGTGGATTCCATCACCATCCCCTTACTGAACAGTAAACTAAGGTTAATAAAACTTTTGGGGGAGGGGGAAGGGATATAACAGTAAATCACTTTCTTAATGCCAAATAACAATATATACCTTTTGATCATATATCTATATATTTCTAAGTTCTAATACACTTGGTCCTCAGAAAGGAAATATATCCACATTTATTTCTTTCCTTACTATTCCAATTACCCATTCACATTCATATCTTCCAAAAAGTTTACAAGAAGTTTGCTTTTCCCTTATTATAATCAGGTCATTTAAAAACATACTGGGCTAAAAGTCTAACTGCTTTCTTTTGTTCTTAAAATGATAACAAATTACAATAGTCTCTATTTTCTACCATAATCAGTGCCCATCTCAAATTCATTAACAATAACCACTCAATTTCAGCCTTTCCACAGTGGATTTCTCGAGGAACGGCATTCTGACCTGCGGATCCTCTTCCTGACACCATAATGTCCAATTAAGGAGGTTCAAAATTTGCATAAACAGAATGCTCGGCACTCCAAGAAAGACCCAAGGCAATTTCTTTAGAATATTTATTCAGAATATATCTATATATAGGCAAGTGAGAAAGAAACCGGAGATAACAGGATAAGAGGCTTAAAGATAGCAGAATAAGAGCAACTATGATTAATAGTGGATATATATATGTATATGTATACATATATATATATATTCCACTATATCCATCCATATATATACATATTTACAAGCATCACCATTTCAGGGAAACACCAACACCTGGCCACACAAGCTAGGGAATCCCGGGTACAGCCATCAGGGTCCTGCAAGGGAGGGTCCCAAGCAGAGCGTCCTCTCCATGGGTGAGATTCCAATTTGGGGTCTGAATCTTACAGTTTAAGTAGTGCTGAGAACAAAGAAGGCATACTGCCAGGTGTTTTTTTTTAGCAAGCATCAGTATCTTGTGTGAGGCCAAGGAGGGAGGTCAGTCCCTCCAAGGCCCCCCAAAGAGTGATGTTTCCTTGGAGTGGCTAGTTCCAGGAGTTGGGCAGTTATCATATCTCTTCTCAAGGACCTGGACAGGGTCCCAGGAGAGGAGCAGCCCTCAAGTTCTCAGGATCCCTGTTCCCAAACAGCTCAGGGTAATAGAAAGGTCATATTGAGTTGGGGCCTTGGTTTGTATAATCTTATTCCTCACAGAGGGGCTTACCTTGCCCCTACATGAGTCAAGAAGAAAAGACCTCTTCTTGGGTACCTGATGCTGAGAAGATTATGATTTACTGTGACCTAGGGTTGGAGAACTTTGACCTTTGTACTTTGTGTCCCTTAAGGAGGCTTGCTTCTTAAGAATGTTGAGTTAAGTACTTATTGAATGACATCTTTTACTTAAAGTGGCCACTTTAGTGAAAACTATGTGGCCACTTTAATGATAACTTGTCATGCTATAACATTGTGAATGCTGTACTTTGGTTTTTGTCAATGTTTTGTCTTAGTTTATTACTAAATAGAGAGTTCACTGTACTATGTAATCAGAACCTTGAAACTGTTCACAGCAGCAGTCCTTTGGAAAGCTGATCATGGTTGGCTTTACATCAATGAAACACCAAATTGTAAATCCCAAAAATTAAATGAGAGATTAATAAAACTGAATGAAAGGAAACCACTGAATTAATAGGAGCTGGTTTTATTAAAATATAAAATAAAATAAAATAGAAAAAAACACTGGTTAATATTTTTTTAAAGGAGAGGGGCAGCTAGGTGGCACAGTGAATAGAGCACCAGCCCTGGAGTCAGGAATGCCTGACTTGAAATCTGGTCTCAGACACTTGACACTGGCTCTGTGACTTTGGGCAAACCTTAACCCCAACTGCCTTGCCTTCCCTTCTCAAAAGAAGAAAACAAAATCATTAGTGTCAAAAATGAAATGGGTGAATACACCACTAATGGAGATGAAACAAAGCAATTATTAGGAATTATTTTACTCAATTATGTGCCAATAAACAATTTAAATGAAATAGAATATTACAAAAATATAAACTCCCATGATTAATAGAAGAGGAAACAATATTGAAATAAACCAAACCTATTTTATTTTATTTTATTTGCTTTTTTTTGCTTTTTGGAGGGCAATTGGGGTTAAGTAACTTGCCCAAGGTCACATGGCTAGGTTTTTGTTTGTGTGTGCGTTAAGTGTCTGAGGTCAGATCCGAACTCAGGTCCTTCTGACTCCAGGGCCGACGCTCTACTCACTGCACCACCTAGCCGCACCCCCAAAGCCTATTTTATAAAAGTAAAATGAACAGGTTATAAGTGAGCTTCTTAAAGGAAAAAAAAAAGCATCAGGACCAAATGGATTTACAAGTGAATTCTATCAAACATTTAAAGATCAACTACAGCCAATATTAAGTAAATTATATGAAATAATAGGCAAAGAAAGAGTCTGTTCTACAAAACCCCTTTTTATGAAACAAATATGGTGCTGATACCTAAACCTGGAAGAGCAAAATCAGAGAAACAATATTAAAGACTAATTTCATTAATTAGTATGGATGAAAAATCCTAAATAAAATACTAGCTAGGAGATTAAAACAATATATTGCAAAGATTATACATCGTGACCATGTGAGACTTATAACTGGAATGCAGGGATGGTTTAATATAAGGAAAACTATTAACAAAATTGATTTTATCAACAACAAAAGTCATATGATTTTATCAATAGTTGCAGAAAAAGTTTTTGACAAAATACAACACTCACTCCTATTAAAAATTACTTTAGAGCAAAGGTCTAAATGGATTTTTTAAAATGTTAAGAAGCATCTACCTAAAACCATCGGCAAGCATTATCCGTAATGGAGATAAGTTAGAAACCTTCCCAGTAAGATCAGGAGTGAAACGAGGATGCCCATTATCACCAAGATTATTCAATATTATATTAGAAATACTAACAATAGCAATGAGAGAAGAAAAAGAAACTGAAGGAATCTGAATGGGCAATGAGGTAAAAACTATCTCTTTTGTAGATGATGTGATGATGTACTTGAAAAATTTGAGAGATTCAATTAAAAAGTTAGTTCAAATAATAATTTTAGCAAAGTAACAGGATATAAAATAAGCCTGTATAAATGATCAGCATTTCAATATATCACCAACAAAACTCATTACAAGATATGGTAAGACATACCACCCCATTTAAAGTAACTGTAGACTATATGAAATAACTGGCACCATAATGCTAGGAAATGGTTTTATGAAAAAAATAGAATGGATAAACCATTCTTTAATATGAGACAGAAAGGGAGGGAGGAAAAAATAAAAAGTGCACAGCAGAGAACAAAATAAAACTTGGAAGTACAGAAAAGCAGGGCAGTTTTGAAAGCAATGTGTACTATTGATTACATAGGTTTTCAAAAAAAGTAAAATGTGGTTCATAGTTTCAGATTGAATCCACTTTTTGTGTTGTGCTATGTACATAGAAATGCTTTTTTTGTCCTTTGTCTTTAAGTTCAAATTAATTAAAAATTAAAAAAAATTAATTGGAGACTAAACAACCTAATCTTAAAGGATGAATGAATTAAAGAACAAGTCACAGAAATAATAAATAACTTTATTAAAAAGAATGACAACAGGGAGACAACGTACCAAAACTTATGGGATGCAGCAAAAGCAGTAATCAGAGGAAAATTTGTATCTCTAAATGCTCATAGCAATAAAGTAGAGAAAGAGTAAACCAATGAATAGGGTATGCAACTGAAGAAATAAACAAACAGAAACAAACTAAAAATCTTCAATGAAACATCAAATTGGAAATTCAAAAAATTAAAGGTGAGATCAATAAAATTAAAAGTAAGAAAGATACTGAATTAATAAATAAAACTAGGAGATGGTTTATGAAAAAACAATCAAATAAAGCATTGGTTATTATATTGTTCTCCCTTTTTAAAAATCTTATTATACAGTGTGACCATGTTATGCCACATTATACCAGGAATACAGGGATGGTTTAAAAAACGACTAACAATTTCATTTGGGGTCAGAAAATGTGGCCTTAAAGAAGAGGGAATCAGAATCCTGGAATTCTATTTCTTGACTTTGTGCAAGCCAATCCCCCTCTCTGAGCTATAATTTTCTCCTCTGTAAAATGAGGGGTTTGGGCTCGATGATTTCTAGGATTTCTATCAGCCTTGGAATTCTCCCTTCAGAGGTCCTTTCCAGCTCTCATATTCTGTGTGCTTAACCCTTGTGCTTCATCAGGTTTTTTTTGTTGTTGTTGTTTTTGTTTTTTTGTTGTTATACAGCATATTGGCTTCCTGTGTGGAATGTGAAACTGATTCTGGCACCCCCAAAGCCTTCTATTGGTTTGCTCAGGCATGGCCTGTGCTGGCCTATGCTCCATTCTCACCCTGGTGCAAGAGATCTTTTCTGGCCACCTTCTAAGCTGTGTTAGGCTGAAAAATTGTTTCACTCTGTCCTTTTATGGATTCTGCCTCTCCAGAATTTGTTTTGAGACATTATTTAAAGTTGTTTAAAGGGTTTTGGAGGAGAGCTCAGACAAGTCCCTGCCTTTTCTTCATCTTACCTCTGCCCTACTCCATATGGTTTTGAACCTGGGGTCTGTGGATTTCAGGACATCAGTAAATTTGAATGGGAAATAAATGATTTATCCTAACCTCTAATTGAAATGAATAATTTCCTTAAATTATGAAGGTGGTAACAAACATTATTCTGAGAAGGGATTCATAGGTTTCATCAGGAAAGAGTCCATGATACCAAAAAACTTAAGAAACCCCAATCAAGAAGAAGACAGGTGAATCAGTGGATAGAGCACCAGCTCTGGAGTCAGGAGGACAGGGGTTCAAATTCAGCCTCAGACACTTGATACATACTAGCTAAGTCACTTAACTCCAATTGCCTTGCCAAAAAAAAAAAAAAATCCCTGATCTACTCCAGTCCCCTCACACTATAGATAGGAAAGGGAAGCACAGAGATATTAAATAGACTGCCTGTGTAGTAACTGATGAGTAACTTGAACCACAGTCTTTTGGCTCATTCCACTTCCTCACATAGCATGGGAACAATTTTCTATCACAGAAAATGGAAAATTTCACTATAATCATTAAAGAAACCTATAGCATAATTGCTTATTAATGTATCTATGGACACTCAAAGCTAGAAAGGATATCAGAGATCCTCTCTAATGCATGCTCTTCCCATCTGACAGATGAGGAAATGGAAATTCCCAAAAGTTACATGACTTGTCCACTATCACACAAGTAGTAAGTAACAAAGTCAGAATTTCCATATAGTTTATTACAAATTCAAGACTCTTTTATTTTACACCATACTATCTCCTCTTAAATAGAATTGAAACATTCATCAAAGATTTATCATGTTTACTATATTGAAAACCCTGTACTACACACTGAGATAAAGGTGAAAAAAAAAACAGTCCTTGCCCTCAAGGTTTCACAATCTAGTTGAGGGGAGAGAGGAGTGAGGAGTACTAGTCAAGTCTAAAACCAAATATGATACAGGACTTAGTAAGGAGGGGGAGAATGAGTCATGTCTAAACACAAATGCAAAGCAATTTGTTCAGTGTTGAGGTCAAATTTGAAGATGGTGAAAATACTCCCACTCTGGAGGGGTTGAAGAAATATCAGAAAAAACTTCATGAACATGTTCTTTTTATTGGAATGAAACACTCTTAAAAGTATAATAGAAAGAATATTGGGCTAGCATAAAGAAACATGTTCTAGACATAGCTTTGTTATTAAACTGGCTGCATTACCTTCTGTAAATTGGTTTACCCTCCTGACTTCAGTTTCTTCATCTGTAGAATGACAAGATTAGGATAGATAATCTTTGAGATCGCTGAGAGCTCAAATACTCTATGGTTTTGTTTGGGTTTTTTTTGTTGTTGTTGTTGTTGTTTCTTTAATAGTACATTTTAGAAAAAGTAAATTTAAGTCCTGATAAGTACAAGCAATGAATCACCATGAAGTAGTCCCATGAATTCAGATTGCACAGTCTGAAGTAATAGTTGTGTAGACTATGGTAATTGGTCCCATCACAATGGAAATATTCAGTGTGAATTGAAACAGGGCACCCACTTCAGAGGATTCATTTTTTTTTGCATTTTCTTTTTTAAAATTAATTTATTTTCCCCCAGTTACACATAAGAACAATTTTAAAAATTTGTTTATAAAACTTTAGAGTTCTAAATTCTCTCCCTTCCTCCGTCTCGACCTTCCCTCCCCCACTGAGAACACAAGCAGTTCAATATAGGTTCTACATGTTTAGTCATATAAAACAGATCCATAACAGTCATATTATGAAAGAAAACATAGACAAAAAAAACCCAACCTCAAGAAAAATAAAATTTTAAAAAGCATGCTTCAATCTGTATTCAGACAATAGTTCTTTCTCTAGGGTTGGATAACATTTTTTTTTTATACAAGTCCTTCAGAGTTGTCTTGAATTGTTGTATTGCTGAGAATAGCTAAGTCATTCACAGCTGATCATCTTACAATATTGCTGTTACTTTGCAGGTAATATATTTCACTTTGCATTAGCTCATGTAAGTCCAGATTTTTCTGAGAGCATCTTGCTCATCATTTCTTATAGCACAATAGTATCCCATCATAATCAAATACCACAACTTGTTCAGTCATTCCCCAATTGATGGACTTCCCTTTAATTTCTAATTCTTTGCCCCTAGAAGTAAGCTGCTATAAATATTTTTTTTTAAAGCAATTGGGGTTAAGTAACTTGCTCAAGGTTACATGGCTAGTCATTATTTTTGTGTGGGTCCACATTTTCTGAGTCCGGTTTCGATCTTGGGTCATCCCAACTCTGAGGCCAGCGCTCTTACTCACTGCACCACCTATCCGCCCCTATAAATATTTTTATACATATAGGTGCTTTTCCTTATTTTTAAAATCTCTTTGGGGGGGCGGGGCCAAGATGGCAGAGTAGAAACAGCATTTCCAATGTGCTCTGCCCCACACAAATTTCAAACAATGTGAAAGGGGACTCCGAACAACTTCTGGAGCCCCAGCACCCACAGAACATCTCAGAGAAGCCAACCTCCTGCTGAGGACAGCCCAGTAGCCCTGCAGGGAGTGGCCAGTGCAGCACTCTGAGAGCAGGCAGCACAGTGCGCTGGGAACTGACAGCGCAGCCCGCAGAGCCGAGCCCAGATCCGCGGTTTTAGCCCCAGAGCGGCTGGGCCAGCAGCCGGCTGGAGGGTCCCCAGAACACCAGCAATTGTGGCGATTCCAGAATTATCAGCACAGATATGCCTAGGACAAAGTGAGAGGTTAGTGCCCTATGGACTTTGGGACCAGTATTTGGGGACTGTGTCGGCTTCCTCCCCTGGGGGCAAAAAGCTGCTGAAGAAACAGCTGCACAGAAGCCATTTTGCAGCCTCAGTAGTGGCTCTAGCTCCTGGTCTGCAAACTGTAGGAAGATCCAGCAATCAGTCTGGGGGTTAATCACTCTTGCTTTAAACTGCCTGGATCTGGATTGTGGTATGGGGGGGAAGTTTGGGGTGGGTATCCAACTTGACAGAGTGGGTGGAGGCTTTACAGAGGCTACCCAACTGGCAGAAGTTGTGAAGATCCCATGTTTGTGCGGAAGCTTCCCTGTCTGGTGGCAGAGTCCTACTGTGGCAACAAGCCCAAAAATCAAGTAATTAAGTGGCAACATGCCTAGGCAAACGAAACAAAATAAACAGAAAAGTTCAACATTGAACTCCTATTTTAGGGGCAAAGAGGCTCAAAGCATGGAGGAGGACTGTGAGGTCAGAACTCCTGCACCAAAAGCCCCAAATGAAAATGCAAGCTGGCTACAGGCCATAGAGGACCTTAAGAAGCAGATAAGAGAAGTGGGGGAAAATTTGGGAAGAGAAATGAAAATGATGCAAGAAAAGTATGAAATGACAGTCAACAGCCTGACTGAGGAAAATAACACCTTAAAAAATAGACTAACTCAAATGGCAAAAGAGGCTCAGAAAGGCAATGAGGAGAAGAATACCTTAAAAAGTCGAATTTGCCAGATGGAAAAAGAATCTCAAAAGCTCACTGAGGAGATTCATTCCTTCAGAGTTAGACTGAGCAAATGGAAGCTAATGACTTTATGAGAAATCAAGATGCTGTTAAGCAGATCCAAACAAATGAAAGATTGGAAGGCAATGTGAAATATCTCATGGGAAAAACCACTGACCTGGAGAATAGATCCAGGAGAGACAATTTAAAAATTATTGGACTACCTGAAAGCCATGATCAAGAAAGAACCTAGAAATCACCCTTCAAGAAATTCTCAAGGAAAACTGCCCTGATGTTTTAGATCCAGAGGGCAAAATAGAGGTTGAAAGGATCCACCAATCACCTCCTGAAAAAGATCCCAAAAAGAAAACTCCCAGGAATATTATAGCCAGGTTCCAGAATCCCCAGATCAAGGAGAAAATACTACAAGCAGCCAGGAAGAAACAATTTCAATATTGTGGAAACACAATCAGAATAGCCCAGGACCTGGCGGCTTCTACACTGATGGATCGAAGGGCATGGAATATGATATTCCAGAGGGCAAAAGAACTGGGAATGAACCCATGGGTCACCTACCCAGCAAAACTGAGTATTTTGTTTCAGGGGAAAATATGGTCATTCAGTGGAATAGAGGACTTTCAAGCATTCTTGAGGAAAAAACCAGAGTTGAATAGAAAATTTGACATCCAGACACAAGAAGCAAGAGATACTTGAGAAGGTAATCAAGGAAAAGAAATCAAAAGGAACTTATCAAAGTTGGACTATTTACATTCCTACATGGAAAAACAATAACTGTTTTTGATGAAACCTTTCTCATTATGAAAATAATTGAAGAAGGGTACATGGCATATGTTCACAGGTATACACGGATAGAGGGCACAGGTTGAATTTGATGGGAAGGGATGATTCTTTTTTTTTTGGAGGGCAATTGGGGTTGGGTGACTTGCCCGGGGTCACGTGGCTGGGTTTTTGTTTGTGTGTTGGGTGTCTGGGGCCAGATCCAAGCTTGGGTCCTTCTGGCTCCGGGGCCGGCGCTCTGCTTGCTGCGCCACCTAACCACCCAAAGGAAGGGATGATTCTTTTTTTTTTTGTAAATTAAACAAATGCTTTATTAACTTCTGGTTTACATCATTCATTTCCACCAGATTATGATTATGATTATTATTATGATTATTATTATGATTATTCCCCCATTTTTTCCCTACCCACCATGCCAGAATGGCAGTCCCACCAGATATCCCCTCATCCAATCTGCTCTCTCCCATATCTTCTCCCATACCCCCTTCGACTTTGCCATTAGGGCAAGGTGAATCTCTGAGCCCCACTGCCTGGACATCTTAAGAAACATTTAATTTTAAAACTTCGATTTTCAGATCCATTCCCTTTCTCCCCTGTCACCCACTCCCTCTGAGAAGATAAGCAATTCAGTATGTGTTGTACATGTATATCTATGCAAAACATTACCACAGTAGATATATTGTAAAAGACTGCTTATATTTCCCTCCCACCTGTCTCACCTCCCACCTGGTCCATTCCCTACTTTGATCCTGTCCCTCTTTGACAGTGGGTACTTCTAACCTCCCCTCTCCCCAGAATGCTCTCCCCTCCATCATCCCCCCTCTCATCCCCCTTTCCCCTACTCAGGAGAGTGAGTGAGGGTAAGATATTCCATTTAGTATGTATGTGATTCTCTCCTTGAGCCAACTTCAATGAGAATATGCTTTTGCCTTTTTGCCTTCCTGTTCTTCCCCTCCCCTGTGACTACTTCCCCTTGCCTCTTCTACATGAGATAGTTTGCCCTACCCTGTCTCTCTCCATCTCCTCTTGCTACTTTCCTCTCTCACCTCTTGACTTCACCCCTTAAGAATCATCCCTCCCTTGGGGCAGCTAGGTGGCGCAGCGAGCAGAGAGCCAGCCCCGGAGCCAGAAGGACCTGAGCTTGGATCTGGCCCCAGACACCCAACACAGAAACAAAAACCCAGCCACATGAACCTGGGCAAGTCACCCAACCCCAATTGCCCTCCAAAAAAAAAAAATAATCATCCCTTCCCATCAAATTCAACCTGTGCCCTCTATCCATGTATACCTGTGAACATATGCCATGTACCCTTCTTCCATTATTTTCATACTGAGAGAGGTTTCATCAGTCACAGTTATTGTTTTTCCATGTAGGAATGTAAATAGGTCAATTTTGATAAGTTCCTTTTGATTTCTTTTCCCTGATTACCTTCTCAGGCATCTCTTGCTTCTTGTGTCTAGATGTCAAATTTTCTATTCAACTCTGGTTTTTTCCTCAAGAATGCTTGAAAGTCCTCTGTTCCACTGAATGACCATATTCTCCCCTGAAACAAAATACTCAGTTTTGCTGGGTAGGTGACCCTTGGGTTCATTCCCAGCTCTTTTGCCCTATGGAATATCATATTCCATCTCCTTTGATCCCTCAGTGTAGAAGCTGCCAGGTCCTGTGCTATTCTGATTGTGTTTCCACAATATTGAAATTGTTTCTTTCTGACTGCTTGTAGTATTTTCTCTTTGATCTGGGGATTCTGGAACCTGGCTATAATATTCCTGGGAGTTTTCTTTTTGGGATCTTTTTCAGGAGGTGATCTGTGATTCTTTCAACCTCTATTTTGCCCTCTGGATCTAAAACATCAGGGCAGTTTTCCTTGAGAATTTCTTGAAGGGTGATTTCTAGGTTCTTTCTTTGATCATGGCTTTCAGGTAGTCCAATAATTTTTAAATTGTATCTCCTGGATCTATTTTCCAGGTCAGTGGTTTTTCCTATGAGATATTTCACATTGCCTTCTATTCTTTCATTTGTTTGGATCTGTTTAATAGCATCTTGATTTCTCATAGAGTCACTAGCTTCCATTTGCTCCAGTCTAACTCTGAAGGAATGAATCTCCTCAGTGAGCTTTTGAGATTCTTTTTCCATCTGGCAAATTCGACTTTTTAAGGCATCCTTCTCCTCATTGCCTTTCTGAGCCTCTTTTGCCATTTGAGTTAGTCTATTTTTTAAGGTGTTATTTCCTCAGTCAGGCTGTTGACTGTCATTTCATACTTTTCTTGCATCTTTTTCATTTCTCTTCCCAAAATTTCCCCCACTTCTCTTATCTGCTTCTTAAGGTCCTCTATGGCCTGTAGCCAGCTTGTATTTTCATTTGGGGCTTTTGGTGCAGGAGTTCTGACCTCACAGTCTTCCTCCATGCTTTGAGCCTCTTTGCCCCTAAAATAGGAGTCCAATGTTGAACTTTTCTATTTATTTTGTTTCATTTGCCTAGGAATATTGCCACTTAATTACTTTATTTTGGGGCTTGTTGCCACAGTAGGACTGCCACCAGACAGGGGAGCTTCCACCCAAACGTGGGGTCTTCACAACTTCCATCAGTTGGGTGGCCTCTGTAAAGCCTCCACCCACTCTGTCAAGTTGGATACCCACCCCAAACTTCCCCCCCAGACCACAATCCAGATCCAGGCAGTTTAAAGCAAAAGCGATTAACCCCCAGACTGATTGCTGGATCTTCCTACAGTTCGCAGACCAGGAGCTAGAGCCACTACTGACTCTGCAAAATAGCTTCTGTGCAGCTGTTTCTTCAGCAGCTTTTTGCCCCCAGGGGAGGAAGCCACGTGTTCCCCAAATACTGGTCCCAAAGTCCATAGGGCAGTAACCTCTCACTTTGTCCTAGGCATATCTGTGCTGATAATTCTGGAATCGCCACAATTGCTGGTGTTCTGGGGTTCCACCAGCCGGCTGAAGGCCTGGCTGCCCTGGGGCTAAAACCTCGGACCTGGGCTCGGCTCTGCGGGCTGCGCTGTCAGTTCCCAGCGTGCTGGGCTGCCTGCTCTCAGAGCGCTGCGCTGGTCGCTCCCTGCAGGGCTACTGGGCTGTCCTCAGCAGGAGGTTAGCTTCTCTGTGCTGTTCTGTGGGTGCTGTGGCTCCAGAAGTTGTTCGGAGCTCCCTTTCACATTGTTTGAAATTTGTGTGGGGCAGAGCACATTGGAAATGCTGTTTCTACTCCGCCATCTTGGCTCCGCCCTGGAAAAAAGGAAGGGATGATTCTTAAGGGGTGAAGTCAAGAGGTGAGAGAGGAAATTGGCAAGAGGAGATGGAGAGAGACAGAGTAGGGTAAACTATCTCATGTAGAAGAGGCAAGGGGAAGCAGTTGAAGAGGAGGGGAAGAACAGGAAGGCAAAAAGGCAAAAGCATATTCTCATTGAAGTTGGCTCAAGGAGAGAATCACATACATACTAAATGGAATATCTTACCCTCACTCCCTCTCCTGAGTAGGGGAAAGGGAGATGAGAGGGGCGATGATGGACAGGACGGCATTCTGGGAGGAGGGGAGGTTGGAAGTACCCACTGTCAAAGAGGGACAGGATCAAAGTAGGGAATGGACCAGCTGGGAGGTGAGATGGGTGGGAGGGAAATATAAGCAGTCTTTTACAATATATCTACTATGGTAATGTTTTGCATAGATATACATGTACAACACATACTGAATTGCTTATCTTCTCAGAAGGAGTGGGTGACAAGGGAGGAAGGGAATGGATCTGAAAATCGAAGTTTTAAAATTAAATGTTTCATAAGATGTCCAGGCATTGGGGCCCTAATGGCAAAGTCGAAGGGGGTATGGGAGAAGATATGGGAGAGAGCAGATTGGATGAGGGGATATCTAGTGGGACTGCTATTCTGGGGTGGTGGGTAGGGAAAAAATGGGGGGGGAAATGTAACTCATAATCTGGTGGAAATGAATGATGTAAACCAGAAGTTAATAAAGCATTTGTTTAATTAATTAAAAAAAATAAAAAAATTAAAAAATAATTCTCTTTTGGTATACAGACCTAATAGTGATATTGCTAAGTCAAACAATAGGCATGGTTTTATAGCCCTTTAGGCATAGTTCCAAATCACTCTACAGAATGGTTGAATCAGTTCACAGCTCCACCAACAGTGCATTAATATCTCGTTTTTTCTCATATCCCCTCCAACATTAATCATTTACCTTTTATGTACTACTAATCAATCTAATAGCTATGAAATAGCACCTCAGAATTGTTTTAGTTTGCATTTCTCCAATCAATAGCAAGTTATAGTATTTTTCACATAGCTATAGATATATTACCTGAAAACTGATGACATCTTTTGATCATTTATCAGTTGGGGAATGGCTCTTATTTTTATAAATTTGACTTAGTTCTCTATGTTTGAAAAGTAAGGCTTTTATCAGAGAAACTTGCTTAAAATATTTTTCACTATATTTCCCTCCATTTCACTGTATTTCCCACCATCCTATCCCCCTTCTCTGTTTATTCTATTCTCTCTCTCCTTTCACCCTGTCCCTTCTCAACAGTGTTTTGTTTCTAATTACTCCCTTTCCCAATCTGCCCTCCTTCTCACCACCACCACCATCCCTCTCTTATCCCATTCCCCTCCTACTTTCCTGTAGCATAAGATAGATTTCTATACCCTATTGAGTGTGTATGTTATTCTCTCTTTGAGTCAGCTTTGAATTGATTGGTTCACTCACTGCCTCCCCCCCCCTACTGTTCTCACTTCCCCTCCACTGTAAAAGCTTTTTCTTGCCCCTTTTATATAATTTACCCCCATTCTACCTTCTCCTTTCTTCAAGTACATTCTGGAGGATTCATTCTTTCTTTTTTTTTTTTTTGGAGGGCAGTTAGAGTTAAGAGATTTGCCCAACCAAGGTCACATGGCTAGGATGAAAAACAGGTTTTGGAATTCTGTGTCAGAGGTGGAATGACCATCAGTTTACTCACAATTTTAGAACTCATGAACATGAAAGTGGATATATTTATTGATTTTATGCCCTAGGACAATATCAATTTTTATAAAGGTGACATATGATGCCAAATACTGAAAATAAATATGTTCCTTAAGAATCCAATTTAATAATTACCAAAGAGCTATCAAGATTGCTGCAACATTTTATCTGGAGTCTTAATTGTGAAATAGAGGATTGGACCCCTATTTTATCCCTATCACTATTAATCAGCTAGTGATTTTATTGGGGTGGTGACTGGTAGTAATTATCAATATATTATAACTATAATCACATTTACTTAGTCAATCAAATTAGCTAAGCAATCAATATACATTTAGTCATAGTAAATTCATATATTATACCTGTTATCAATATACATGTATTTATAATAATCAATTAACATATTTTATTTATCGATACATATTTAATCAACAAATCAGGAGTAATCAAATAGGATAAATTCTCTCATAAAAGAGCTCCAGACTCATAAAAAGCCTCAAACATTTAATGAAGGTCACTTACTAAGAAGTTCACTTGTGGAATCATAGGAAGTCAACTAGAGGACTACCATTTCCTCCTGCTGAGCAGAGGACCAAATCCAGCATGAGAAATATGACTCAACTACATTGAAAGTCCCCCAGCCATTCCATTGCCCTTCCACCTTTCATTATCTCCTTATTGTCCAACATGAGGAGATGGCTATAAGCATTTAGCCAATGAATGACCCTGGTTGCAAGACTATGGCCTACCTTTCTTTTAGCCCATAGGCTTCATTTTGGTAGGACCTCCTGGAAGGTCAACAAAGGTCTGTTAAGATCTGCTTGCAAATCCATCTGTCAACCAAAGGCAATCTGTATTTTATGTAGACCCTCCTGGAGGGTCAAAGGCAAAGTTTATCCACCCATCAGACTCTGTATTTTTGGCCTATTCTACCTGTATTGTCCAGGTAGCAAGTATTATAAAAGTAATGCCTTGGAGGAAGGGGGCATCTCAGATCACGAGGAAGGTCTGAAGTCCTGTTCATTAAAAGGGGCCATAACCCCTTAATAAATGGTTACTGGTTCAGAGTTCTGCTTTAGTGATTTTTCTTTAGTGTTACCTTACATAAAACCATGGTTGCTAATCCCACTTTTTAAAATTCAGTTGAATAATAATAAATTCTATTATAGTCTTCCCTATTAACTTCACATAAATTTGTATATTTAATTGTGTTTCTTGTGTGCAGCAAGCTGTTGGGTTTTCTTATTTAATTTGCAACCATCTCCTATTATATGGGTGAGTTCAGCCCATTAACATTAAAAGTTAAAATTCTTTTGTTTTCCCTCTATCAAATCATGTTACACTTTTTTTTCAAATTGGTAAAGGTGACAACCAGATAGTATCATTAACGTTTTAGGAACTCTAGGTGAACAAGTACACAATTAGTATACTGTTGATGAAACTGAATTGACCAGACTATTCTGGAAAACAATTTTGAATTATTCAATAATGGGAAAAGCCAGAGATCCCTCTTTTAGACATATACTACAAAGAAATAAAAATGGCCTATATATGCCAATTTATGACTACTTCTTTTTCTGGTAGCAAAAATATGAAGAAAAGTGGGGAACAGTCAAAAAGAGATGTGATACATGAATATAATGGAATATTATTGTACCCTAAGAAAATTTTAAAATATCAGTTTTAGAGATGCACAGAGAAAGCTATGTACACTGTTGCAGAGTGAGGCAAGCAGAATCTGGAAAACAATAAATACAATATCTACAATAATATAAAGGAGAACACTAAAAGGCAACTAAATGTTATGTCATTGCAATTACTCATCTTAGCTCTACTAAGGAGATGAGGAAATATACCTCCCTTTGTTTCTGGGAGTGATAGGAGCCTAGGTGCAGAATGTTATAATATACTGTTAGATGTCTTCATTATATGGCTTGATTTTGCTTACCTATTTTTCATTATTATAATAGAAGGCTGAAGGAAAGAGATGAGAGGTTGAGAGGTTTATGCCCAGAAATGAATGTACTGTAAAAAAAAAAAAGACATCAATACATCTTCTTTTCCCCAAGAAGTCTCTTTACTCTTTAATAAAAAAAAGTAATCAGCACTAGTTAATAGCATCATTTATTTGAAACAATCTGATTGATATCCTTTTTCCCCCATAGATACTCAACCACTCCATCTCCCAAACACTAAATCTTGCTTCATTTTCCTTTTTTAAATAATTTTCTTTAAGTATCTTCAGCTTATTTCTTTGAAGCCATCACCTCCTTGACTCCATCCTAGAACTTAGGCACAATTCTTCTCTCTCTTGTCCAAGTGACTGCTTTCTCACTTGTTTTGTTCTTCTACTATTGCAGCTAGGTGGTGTAGTGGATAGAGCTCCAAGCCTGTAATCAGGAAAACCTGAATTCCTAAGTTCAAATCTGACTTCAGACACTTACTAGATATGACCCAGTTCTCTAACCCTGCTTGTCTCAGTTTTCTCATCTGTAAAATAAGCTGGAGAGGGAAATGGCAAACCACTCAAGTGTCTTTGCTAAGAAAACCCTAAATGTGGTCACAAAGAGTCAGACACAATTAATTGACTGAAAAATAACAATGCTATAATTTTTTATACTTTCCTCGCCTAGTCTCTATATAAGTATGTTTTATGATCTTTACTCTCCCCTGCCCTGATGGTGTTTAAATTAACCTTCATCCATATCCCTCATCATGTTTTCTAAATTGTTCTTCACTTCTGTGTAGTTTCATTTTGAATCAGTGTTGTCTCTTTCATTTCTGGATCCAAATGTTTATATTCTGCCAATTATTTCTGATGTGCAGGCAACACATTCCATTTTCATGACTTTTATTTCTTTTACCACTGGGAATGGCTACATGGTAAGTTAGGAATCCATTAAGTCCTTTGACTCATCAGATATTGATTCATGTTCCTTTGTCTTGCAGCATTTATCTAGAGATGTTTGGACTCATAGATGTCCTGAAGACCATCTTACCTTCTAACATTTATCTTCTTATGCTCAAGGTTTTGAACTAACTTTTCTGCCTCCTGAGATATTTGGTGATCTCAGTATTTTTTTCTTTTATCCCCTATAACTCACTTCCACTCCTTTCTACTTATCAAGCATAATTGTTTATGATCAGTGTAGTTATACAGTGTTCAGTTGTTTTCTTACTTCTATTTGTGTTGCTTCATTTATATATTTTTTTCCTCATCTAGATTGCATCATTTTGCTTAAGTCTTCCTGTTCTCTCAATATTCATCATTTTCTATGGCACATTTTCTGTGGTATTCTAAGTCCAGAATTTGTGGTATGTGAATTTCCACAATCAAAAGAGATCATTTTATATTTCATATGAATTTTATAGCAATATAACCCTTGCTATCACTCTCTAAATTCTTGTTAAGGGGCAGAGAAGTAAAAGAGAAAGGGCTAAGATGAGGCTGATTGATTTTGATGAGATGTATGATGGTGAAGCTTTCTCCTTTCTTCCTACCTCATATTGTTCCCCCTTTCTCTCCCTCCCAAGAAAAGTGAGTTCCTATTCCAAAGTTTTTCTGTTATTTAGAATATTTATGCCTTTTTTGGATAGAACTAATTTATTTTTAAATGCCCAAAAGTTTTTATTTCACTTTTTAAAAGTTTTAAATTTTATTTTAAACTTAAATACAAAATAAGAAAAGAAAAAAAATTGCCATGTACACAGCAGAACATAAGAGGATTCAATATAAAGCAGTAAGTTTCCATTTCAAGAAAACCTACATAATAAATATCACACAATATTTTCAAAGCTGTCCATCTTTGCTGTCTTCTAGGTATTCTTTTGTCATTTGCTCAGCACTTTTAACTTTACTCTCCCCCCACCCCCCAAAGGGCTATAATTAAGAATGGATATATCTATATCTATATCACACATATATACAAGTTTGTACATATGCACAGATATACATATACACTCAAATGTATATATGTAAGACTGCATTATGCTTAAATCTACTTGTCATGTTTCTTTGAAGGTGACTAGCATCTTCCTTTGTAAGCCCAAGTCTTTCCATATTTTTCTAAATCCATCAACTCATAATTTCTTTTTTTTGTTTTGTTTTTTAAGCAATTGGGGTTAAGTAACTTGCTCAAGGTTACACGGCTAGTCATTATTTATGTGTGGGTGCTAATTTTCTGAGGCCAGAATCGATCCCGGGTCATCCCAACTCCGAGGCCGGCGCTCTTACTCACTGCGCCACCTAGCCGCCCCTTTTAGGGCAATTGGGGTTAAGTAACTTGCCCAAGGTCACACAGCTAGGTTTTTGTTTGTGTGGATTAAGTGTCTGAGGCCGGATCCGAACTCAGGTCCTTCTGACTCCAGGGCCAGCGCTCTACTCACTGTGCCACCTAGCCGCCCCCAACTCATAATTTCTTATACCACAATAATATTCTGACCCAATCACCTTCTATCTGAGAGACTGTCTATGAGAGGTTTTTTCCTACCATTTTCTGCATCCCCTCTCTTCTTGGCTACATAAATTTTATTTATACAGGAAAACTTTAATTTAAAATAAACAAAATTATCCATTTTACACTTTAACACTGCTTTCACCTATAATATAGTTAAAGTCTGATACTACTGAATGTAATTCCCTCACATCTTTTCTCCCTGATTTCCTTGAAGTTCTTGGCCCTCTGCTCTTCTAAATGAACTATTTTTTTCTGACTAAGCAAGCTATTTTTTTTAGTAAATTTAATTGGGTTGGCATTACATAGATTGTGTAAAATTGTCATTTTTAATTACATTAGCTTTATCTACCCATGTACAATAAATATTGCTTTAGTTATTTAGATCTAAGTTTGTATAAAAATATTTTATGTTTACATTTGTATAGTTCCTGTGTCTGTTTTGGCAGATATGCTCTCATTTTTTAATACTATCTAGTTATTTTATATTGTCTAAAACTATTGGTTAATATGGCTAATACATAGTATAATTTTCCTATTTTTATTTTGATTAAATCTATTTTAGCTTTAACTTTGAGATCATGATTACTATTCCTGCTTTTGTACATAATAAATTCCACTCCTGACTTTTATTTTGCTTGTGTATTATCTCTCATTTTTATAGCATTTCTTGAAAATAACATATTGTTGAATTCAAATTTTTAATCTGCTATCAGTTTCCATTTTGTGGGTAAATTCATCCCATTCACATTCTAAACTATCATTACTTGTATATTTTCCTCCTTTCTGTTTCCCTCACTACCCTTCTAACCCTATTTCTATCCCTTTACTTTACTTCTACCTGCTACTTGGCCCTATTCCTTAACCTACCACCCTCCAACAATCTTTCCCTTATCATCTCTTTCCACCCTATCCCCTTACCCTTTTATTTCTTTCTGAATTTACAAGATTTTTATACTTTTCTAAATAGGTATGTTATTCCCTCTTTATCCCATTCCTGATAATCTACACACCCTCCTTAATCCCACTTATCCTATTCCCTATCCCTCCCTTATACTCCCCCTTCCCTATTCCCTTACCCTCTTATTTCTTTCTGAATTTAGAAGACTGTTAATGCCTCTAGATAAATATGTATTGTTCCCTCTTTAACCCATTCTCAATGAGAGTAGGTTCCAGAACCACCAGCCCTCCTCTCCCATCTAACTGTATCAATTCCCCCTCTTGTACTTCATTTATATTTTAACTTTTCCTATATCATTTTGCTTTTTAGAATCACATACTCAGCTCTAACCCACTCTTTCTTTCAAACTACCCAATTACTAATGGCAATCTTAGCATACAGTTTACATTTGCACATATAAAAAGTGAGCAATTTGTCCTTATTGAGTTAATTATAATTAGTCTTTGATGTTTGCCTTATATTTCTCTTGGATTTCATATGTCAAATATTCTATTAAGTGCTGGGCTTTTTGCAACAAAATCCTGAAAGTCTGTCAATTCACCAAATATCCATTTTTTTGTTTGTTTGTTCAGAATTATATATAACTTTGTTGGGTATGATATTCTGAGCTGCAACCCCAGTGCTTTTGCTCTTCAATATATAGTATTCTAAGACCTGTAGTCTTTGAGTGTAGCTGCTGCTAGATCTTGTGTAATTTTACTTGTGACTCTGCCATATTTGAATTGTTTTTTTCTTGGTGCTCATAATATTTTCTCCTTGAGCTGTGGGTTTTGGAATTTGGTCATGATATTCCTGTAGGTTATCCTCTTAGGATTTTTTTCAGGTAGTTGTTGGTAGATTTTTTTTTTCTATTTCTACTTTCCCCTTATTCTAATATTTCAGGACAATTTTCTTTAATTATTTCTTGTTATCATTGTATCAAGATTTTATTTTTGATAGTAGCTTTCAGGGGGTCCAATTACTGTTATTTTTTTAGCTTTGTTCTAGGTCCAACCTCTGCATTCCTTTCTACCTCCAAGCCACAAATAGGGCGCCCTGGGACACCATGCTGAAAATTCTCTTGCTCCCTAAGAACCTTCTACTGGCTATGACCTTCAGTGCTCTCCTCTAGCCTGGAACCAAAACCAAGACTTTAGCTTTCCTATAAGTGCCCACAGCTAGCAGTGTCCTTCCCCCACTGCTGCACTCACCAGGTACGTGCTGGTTCCTTCTTGCTCAGGACCATGTCTTGGCAGCATAGCTGGGCCTGGCATCCCTTGTCAGCAGAGACTCCCTTCAGGCTTCCTCCATTCAGATGCTCAACTCCCCATGTTATCTAGGAGGTAAAAATTACTGTGGCCAAGGTTAAGACTACTTTCCCAACCAAGCTTCCCCCAAGGCTCACTGCTTGCTGTTTCAGGGGAGCTAGCCTTGAGGTACACTCAAGCACTTGGGCCAAACCTCTGTCCTGGGATCTTTCTTCAGATTTTCTCCAGTTGTCCCAGGAAGACCACTCTTCAGTCACAGGTCTTGTTTATTTTTGTTGCCCTAACTTCACCCTGAGGAGCTATTTTGTCTTGTTTATGGAAGAAATCTGGAGAGCTTGGAATTTTCTGAATTACCCTGCCATCTTCCCAGAATCTTCCTTCTACCTGATTTTTAAAAATGGATACTAACCCTAGTTAGATAAAGTATTGACCCTAACAGTTTCTGTGTGTGTACTTTATTATTTATGAAAAGGAAAGCAGAAAGGAGGGCAGTGACCAGAACAGTATGAGGTAAATATAAAGAGATAGACACAATGGACCCTATCTGTCTAAATTTTGGGGGTGGAGTTCTTCCCTTCTGATTGGGAGTCAAGAATAGAATGAAAGAGATTCTAATTGATATTGATTTACTATTTTTATCAACCTCCTAAAGTGGGGTAAATCTGAATATTGGTCTTCTCCCCTCGGTACCAAAAATAGTTGTTGGTAGACTGATAAGGGGAGATGAATACTATTGAATCTTAATGTCTCTATAGATTTTCCACATACAAATGCATAAAGAAATCTCACTGAAGGGGTGGAACTCACATCAGTGCCTAAAGAGGTCCTGCCTAATCATAGGATAAGGGAAATGGCTAGATAGTGTTGGCTAATGTCCACATGCCAAAGTTGAAAGCCAACTGAAATGGAGTGGCTAGCTTCCTCTTCAACTTCAACTAAATAAACCTCCAAACCTTCACAGATGCACTGTTACATAAAAATAAACCAACAAAATTTTGGCTAATTACAATCAATACACTTTGCTGTTACTTTGACAAAGTTCTTTTATGGAATGGCAAATCATAATGCATATACTCTACCATAAATATGATTGTATTTTGCTTTCAAAAAGAATTCAATAGGTAAAGACAAGAAGAGAGGACATTCCTATTGTAAGGGACAGTGTGTAAACAAAGAGATGGAGGTGGATATGCACAGAGTATTTGGCAGAACAGAGAACACCATAATTTAGTTAAAGTATAGACTGGATCATGAAGTATCCCCCTTTAAGCTACTATTTCTACTACTAGAGTTCATAAGTCCCCACAAGTGTGGTTTTTATTAGTAGTCAATCAGTAGAAACAATTAGTTCTTAGAAAAGGCATTTACTAATATGGTGTAGTATAAAATAGGAGTTACAAAAACATTTATCCCATAAACCTAGAATTAATTTTCTCACAAATATACAAAGAATTCATGGCAAGAGTAGGATCTAATTTGGAAGTACAAGGTTGTGTGGCCCATGCTTAAGACCCTAGTGTGAAAAAAGCAGCTCTTAGTTCCAGTAACTACAGGACCTGGAAGTTCTCTCTTTCTGTAGGATTCACAATGAATTCCCTGGGACTGCTCCTTTCCACAGCCTGACAGTTCCTCTTCATTTAGGTGACTATCTTTATCTGTGTCTGGAATGTGTGTCTCTGACTCCTCACTAACTATAGTATCTCCTACCATTCCAGTAGCTCCCTTCAGAGCTATCTGACTGATGTGGAATGAGGAAGAAAAAGAAATTCCCTTTTTATCTGTCTTTGTAGATGTCTCTTTAGCAGGCAGCTGTTGGCTTGACATCTCTTCTACTCTCTTTCCAGCTCCTAGCCTGGACTCCTCCCTCTAAGCAATTTGCTGCCAGATGCTAAGAACTACAGGAGAAGGGAGAAAGAAAAAGAAATCATCTTTCCCCCCGGAAGGGTCTTATTCCACAACTGTTATAAATTAAACTACTTCAAGTTTCTCAGATCTCAAGTTTTCCCTAAGGAATGCCTAATTTGTATCCTCAGTCAAACTCTTCTTGACTCAGAGGTATCTTTACCTGATAAAGGGACTACGGCACAGATACCATCTTTATACATTAAAGCCTCATCATGTGTGACTACATCCAGTGATCATATCAACTAAGCTGGGAGTAGAGGAGTATGTTTGGAATCCTGTTACCCCTTCCCATGAGAAAAGATGAGAAAGATAATGTACTTTCACTCTGTGGAAGAGCTTAAATGTCAAAAAGAAATTTGAATTTTGCTTTAAAATCTTCAACAGCATTCTACTATATATTGAGTAGAAAAGTGAAATCCATAAGCAAGATTATTCTGGGGACAACACAAAGGATGAATTGATTATATGAGAAGAACATGGATAGGGGGAAGAAATATTAGGAATCTATTTCAGGAATATTGCTAAGTGCTAATGGAGGCCTATATAAGGATGTCAGTGATTGGTAGGGTCAGAGGAGTGTATGAATGCAATTGTTGAGGTTTAAGGGTGCTCAGGACCTCAAGACAGTGACATGCCAGGTCCTGGCCCAAATGAATTCTACCCAAACCTTCTTTCAGCCATAGGAAAACAATATTTATTAAAGATCCACCATATTAGGTAGATGTTTAAGGAATCTGAACATTCATAACACTTGTATTGACAAGGAGGTCAGACTGAATCTGAGTCCCTTCATGGAGGCAAGATGGATCTTCTATACAGAAAGACTGTGGGAAGGTTCTAGGGGTGACCAAGTAGTCTAGGGTGACTAGAGGTCAGACTCCAGGAACCAAGAGAATGGGATTAAGGGTGGGAAGTAGTTGAAGGCTACCTGGAGATAACAGAAAATGCAGGACTAGACTAAGGTTAAGGGTAACAGAGATTTGGACAGGGAGATAAAAGGAGGCTTATGGCCTCAGGGGAATGTCAGATCCAGTGGGAAGATTCAAGGACAGTTCAAGGGGCTTCCCAGAGCCTTTACCCCATCACAATTACCTCTATTTTTCAGCTTAATTTGTGATAAAGCAATATGACATTCTAGCAGTTAAAGAAGAAAGATACTTTTTGAGGCAGGGTATTACAGCCTTTCTGAAAGTCTGCCTGTGGGATCAACTTCCAAGTTGTTTCTACTAATCGGTTCCTTCCCTCCTTTTCTCCTTTCTTTTCCATCCCCTTTTTCCCCCTCCCTTCATACCTTCCCCCACTGATGGGATTAATTGGAATGTACAGTTTGATGTAAATAGGTGTTTTATTCTTTTTATTTTCATACAGTCACTCCTTGTCTTAAAAATAAAAACAAAACTGAGACTAAAAGTTGCCAACAGATTTGCCCAAGGTTATACAGAATGAGAGAAACATAACTTGAATCTGTAAAACAGACATGTGCACTCCCTACTTCACAGTTTGTTGTGAAGATCAAATGAGACCATGTGTTTAACACATTTTGTAATCCTTAAATTGCTATTCCAATGGGAACTGTTATTATTTTTATACAAATGAGGACTTCATAATACTTTTTTTGTGTTCCAGTTTCTCTCATGAGACATAATAATTGGTCACAACATCCTATAAAATGTGACCATTTTCTCCAGTGTCTACAGACTATAGCCTGTTCCTTTAAGGTTCAGATTAAATGTCATTAGAGAACAGGGTTCTCAATTTACATGGGACTGTGGTAGTGGATAATGAAAATGCAGGTGGTCAATAAAATCCTTGGCTTTTTCTCAATCACATGGTCCCTAAGCTATTGTGAGCAGTTGTGCTCCATCTGCTTTGGGTGAATGAATTCTAGTTTCTATCTTTGGAGATAATCACTTCAATGATCATCCATTACTAAGAATTTCAAATCCAGTCCTAGAAGTAAATAAAGTGGGAGGGACAGTTAGTACTGACCAGGGTGAGTAAAACTGTCAAGTTTATAGTATCTTATAGTAATCCTCCTATATTCCTACAGATAATATAAAGTTGCTAAGGTGTTATAGAAAATTTAAATTAATCTATGGACCATAAAATTTTCCTGTGGGAAAGAACCCCAGAGAGACTTTAGTCTATAATTTTATAGATAAGAAAACTGAGGACCAGAGAGAAGTGACTCGTTCAAAGTCATCTAGCTAGGTAATAGCAAATCTGGGACTAGAATTCTAGCCTCCTAAAAGTGTTGTTTTTTTCTTTTCTTTCTTTTTTTTTAAGTTTAAGACTTTAAAAGTTTAATGGGAGGATTACATTGCTAGAAGTAACTAGATGCTTTTTTTAGTTTAGTAAGTTTAATTTAATTTAAAATGTTTTTGTGCCTTTTTTTTGGAGGGGGTAAGGTAGGGCAATGGGGTTAAGTGACTTGCTCAAGATCACATGGCTAGTTTTTTTTTGTATGTATGTTTGTTGTACCCCAATAAAAGTGAGACAGAAGATCCCCAAGATTAAGTTTAAAGAGCGGATTTTATTACCGTGGGATTGTCAGGGTACCCAAATCAGACTGTTTTGGCACAGACACTGTGCCGATTTTATAGAGGTTCCATAGCCAGGTTATGTAAACTGAAATTACAGTGATGTAAGCTGAAACTACAGTGATTGGTCAGTATACATTTGAATTTCCTGCCAGGGAGAAACCAGGCTGGGACTCCAGCCCACAGATCAAAGCAAGGGATGGGGGTCCTGCCTGTTTACAGATCAATCAAGGGAAAGGTGGAGTTCTCTGCTTTACAAATCAATGAAGGAAAGGGAAGGTTGAATTTCCTGCTTTACAAATCAATGAAGGGAAGGGCAAAGTGGGGTAGCATCCAACTTGTTAAGTGTTTGAGGCTGAATTTGAACTCAGGTCCTCCTGACTCCAGGGTGCGTGCTCTATTCACTGCACCACCTGGCCGCCCCTTAATTTAAAATGTTGAGGGAATAAAAAATACTTCCATTTTCCTTTTTTTTTTAATTTTAAAAAATTTTAAACTTAAATACAAAATGAGAAAAGAAAAAAAATATTGCCATGTACACAGTATACCATAAGAAAGGATTCAATATAAGAATACATTTCCATTTCGAGAAAACCCATATAATAAATACTACATATTGCTTTCAAAGCTGCCCAACTTTGCCTGCTTCTTGGTTTTCTTTAGTTCTTTATTTTTACTTTTTTTTTCCCCTTTCTCCCCTCCATCCCCACCATGAAGGCTACAATTAAGTGTGGATATAAATATATATACAGAGATATCTATAAACATACACATATATACACACATACACTCATACACATATATGTAATATCATACCATAATTATTTCCATCTGTCATTTGTTTCTCTGAAGGTGGATAGCATCTTCCTTCATAGGTCCAAGTTTCTCCATGTTTTTTCTAAATCAACCAACTCATTTCCCACACAATCATATTCTAAGAGTTTGTCTATGAAAGTTTTCCCCCAATTTTCTGCATTTCTTCTGTTGACTATATAGGTCTTATTTATACAAGAAATGTTTAATTTAAAATAATTAAAATTATCCTTTTTGCACTTCAACAATACTTTCCCTTCTAATACAGTATCAGAAGTTCCCTTCTGATACTGCTAAATCTACTTCCTTTACATCTTTTTTCCTGGTTTCTTTGAAGTTCCTGACTTTTTGATCTTTCAAATGAATTTTGTCATTTTTTTTCTAACTCAGTAAAATAATTTTTAGTAGTTTAATTGGGATGACACTGAATAAATCGATTAGTTAGGTAAAATTGTGATTTTAAAAATTATATTGGCTTTACCTACCCATGAACAATAAATATTACTTTATTTAGCTCTGAGTACAAAAAGTTTTATATTTATATTCATCTAGTTTCTGTGTCTGTTTCGCCAGGTAAATACTCAGGTATTTTATACTGTCTAGTATTTTAAATGGTCTAAAACAATATTGAATAACATTGCTAACACACAGTGTAGTTTCTCAATTTTTCACTTTTGATTAAATCTATTTTAACTTTAACAGGCATCTGAAATCATATTTACTACCCCTGCTTATTTTTTACATAATAAATTCTACTCTTTATTTTTGTGTGTAACCCTAATTTTTATGTTTCCTGAAAGCAACACATTGTTGAATTCAAATTTATAATCTGATATCCATTTCTGTTTTAAGTGTAAATTCATCCCATTCACATTCTAAGCTACCATTACTTGCTGGGAATTTTTCTCCTTCCTATTTTTCCTCACTATCCTCACCCTAGTTACCCCACTTCTCCTCACTCCTCTGTTCTGCTTCTACCTAGACTTCCTATTACTTAACCTACCCATCCTTCTAAAAGTCCTTCCCTTATCTTCTCTCCCCCACCCAATCCCCATGCCCTCATTTGTTTCTGAATGTAGAAGGCTTTTAACACACACATGTAGATAGATATAGATATATTTCCCTCTTTAACCCATTCCTGAGAGTAAGGTTTCAGCACTACCCTCCCTCCCCCCTCTAACTTCTTCTGCATAAATTTTTCCTTTTATGCCTCATTTGTATGAAATAATTCCTCTTTTTTTATCTCTCCCTACAGTTTTACAATTTTATTTGTTTAGAATCACCTTACCATACTCAGCTCAGCCCAAGCCTTTCTTCAAACTATCCAAATAAAATCATGACAATCATAAGAATACCATTAATATTTTCACTTATATGAAATGAATAATTTGACCTTATCGAGTCCCTTGTAATTGGTCTTTAATGTATACCTTATATTTCTCCTGGATGTCATATGTAGAATTTTCCCTTAGGTTCTGGGGGTTTTGTCACAAAAACCTGAAAGTGCTACAGCCATTATCCTAATGTGAGCCCTCTTTACCACATGCCCAGACTATGGCAATAGCTTTATGGTTAATCTCACCGACTAAAGTCTCTCCCTGTCCTAGACCTGGTTTTCTAAGTGTCAGATAAAGACCTACCCAGTGAAAGAAGCCTTTCCCAGCCCTCTTTAATCTTAGTGCCTTTTCTCTGTGATTATCTCCAATTTATCCTGTGTATATCTTTCATTTACATGGTTGTTTGTACATTGGCCCTTCCATTAGACTGAGTTCCTTGAGTTAGGATTAGTTTTTACCTTTCTTTATATCCTCAGTGCTTAGGACAATGCCTGGCACATGGTATGTGTTTGAAAAATGCTCATTGACTTGATAAGCAATAAAATGGCAAATGATATGGAAAATATAAATAAATAAAAACTAAATAGGCAGATATTTACTGTTCACAGATGGTCAATGCCTATATAGAAAAAAAATAACGTACTACCCAATAGATCTAGTGCTATACAAATAAAATCACTAAAAAGATTCTTCACAGAATTATGCAAAATAATAACAAGAATCCATTTGGAGGAATAAAAGGTTAAGAATATTAAAGGACAGAGGCAGCTAGGTGGTGCAGTGAATAGGGCACCTGCCCTGGAGACAGGAGGACCCAAGTTCAAATCTGGCCTCAGACACTTAATACTTACTAGCTGTGTGACCTCGGGCAAGTCACTTAACCCCAATTGCCCTGCCCTCCCTCCTCCAAAAAAAAAAGAGTATTAGTTATTATTAGACAAGTCTAAGAATACAGATTATTGGGGAAGGAACATCTTATTTGATAAGAACTGCTAGGAAAACTATAAAGCAGTCTGATGAAAAATTAGGTTAGATCATCTTACAACATATGTCACAATAAATTCCAACTGGATAAAAGACCTAAATATGGCATAAAAGTTATACCTTTCATAATTATGTTAAGAGAAAAATTCACAACCAGATAACAGAGGGGATAATAGATAAAAGGTATGAAAGTGGCAGAGAATGATCTATCAGAGACTCACTCTGTATCAGATGACTCTGGCCCATTTATCCAGTACAAGCATCACACATACCGAGACTCCTTAAGAGTCTACCCAATATAGCGAATCTTTAATAAACTTTGCTTTTCTTTGGCTGAGAGAAGACTTGAGTCAAATTCATTTGGCAGGACCCAATGTGTTGGTATTCTGAGGTCTCAAGCACCCCTAACCCTGTACCTCATCATAACCTCATCATAAGTGCAGATTGTTCTGGAGATAGAAAATTTTGTTTAATTTTTGTTTTGTTGAAATACATTATATAACAAGATGTGTTTTCTACCTAGTCAGTATGTAAATGGTTCCAATATGGGGGTTTGGGTGAGAGATTTTGGGTCACATTTGGATCAATTGTTCATCTCTGAGCCTTTGCCAGGCTGTTACCCATGCCTGGAATCCGCTACCTCCAATTTGTGTAATCCCTAATTTCCTTCAAGACCCACATTTCAGTTTGTCTCTTGCTACTACATTCTACAGGCTTCTTCCCACCTTCTGTATGAAGCCCTTCTTGATTCTTCATACTCCTCATACTGCTAATGCTTCCTTCTTCTCCCCAAATTACCTTGCAACACACCCACACACACAAAGGTATGGATATGTGTGGATATAGATATAGATGTCCCTTTATATGTATGCTATCTTACTCAATAGAATGCAGGTTCCTTGAGGGCAGGAACTGCTTCACTTTTATCTTTGCATCTCCAGGGTTTAGCATAGTGTCTGTTAATAAATGCTTGCTGATTTACTGGTTGGTCTTCTATTGGTAGTAATACTAACACTGATGTTCACAGTTACCCTTATATATAAATCCATAAGTACACAAAGAAGGCATCTGCTAAGCCTTTTTCCAAGGCCCTTTCTCAAAACATCTGAGTCCCCACACTCACTACTCCTATGGTTCTTAAATTCCTGTCAGAGTTATTCCTTAGTGTTTTAAGAACTTTCTGTTTCTCTACATCCTTAAAATTCCAATGTCTCCAACACTATTCCTTTTGCCCCAGATCAGATGATGGAGAGGTTTGATCTTCTTGGATAGAGAGCCTGAGGGGAAACTCACATGATGGTTTGGGCTATAAGGCTACCTGTGTTTATGGGGGTGGAGGAAGGAAGGTGTGGGAGATGTATCAGGATCAAACACAGGAAGGAGATGTGGTAGAAATTAGTACATAATATCTAGGTAAGAACTGTTGTTCTGGGTCCTATTATGTCATCATTGTCTTCCCTATCTCCACTCCCACAAGGGCTTGTGTCTTTTGCTTTGTCTCCCTTTGCTCCAAAGCACAAGCTTCTCACCACTACATCAGCGGGTCCTTAACTTTTTCTGTCAAGGAACTCAATGGCACTGAATGAAACCTGCGGATCCCTTTTTAAAAATAATGTTCTTAAGTACAAAAAATAAGATTACAAGGGAAATTAATTAAAATCCAATAAAGATGGCTTCTTTTCCCCATCTGAGTTCAAAGGTCACTTGAAATTTATTCACAAACTTCTGGGGGAAAGGAATCCATGGATCCTGTGTTAAGAACCCTTTTTACATGTGTGTACACCTCATTTTCTTGAGTACTTTTATATTACTTTTTAAAAGTTACCATGAATTTATATATTCCATATGGAGAAAATGGCAGCTAGGCCCAGAGGGGCTCAAGTCCTGTTCTCTTGTTCTATTATAACAATAACAGTAATATTCTACCCTCCTCACTCGAATTCCTTCTTTTGTCATACATATCTTTAAGCAGCAAAATTCTCCCAGGCTTTAGAGATGCATTTTTTTTTTAAGATTTTGTTTTTTTGCTTTTTTGGAGGGAGGAAGGTAGGGCAATTGGGGTTAAGTGACTTGCCCAAGGTCACATGGCTAGTTTTGTGATAAGTGTCTGAGGCCAAATTTGAACTCAGGTCCTCCTGACTCCAGGGTTGGTGCTCTATTTACTGCACCACCTAGCCATCCCTGGAGATGCATTTTGACCAGCAAAAAATACCTCCCTATCTTCCTACATCAACATGTAGTAATCATGGCCTTTGAGCAGAGTTTGAGATAGCATTTTTTTTAGTGTTTTAAAGTTTGCATAATGGGGGTTCTATGCCTTTGATGGCTTCTCACCATGTAGAGAGACTAGAGAGCATGCTTCCAGTAGAGTCAAAATAATATAGATGAAGTGCCCTGGAGAGACTGGGATAAAACAAACATAGAAAAATGGAGAGGAAGGAGGGAAGAAGAAAAGGAACATGCAGGTCAAAAGGAAAGGAGGAGAGTGAGAAAAAGCAGGAGGAAAGAAGAGAAGCAGGGAAGGGAAAGGGAGAAAAAAGAATTAAAGGGAAGAATCTATAGCACCATTAAATATATGGATTTCTTTATTCGGGTCCAAATGAATTTTTTTTTTCAAGAGATAAATACACTTCCATGTTAGAGACATTACTATTCAGGTGCTATTTGACTGTTCAGGAGAAACAACCTCTAGAATAGCTTAGAAGTCAGGTGGGGTGTTACCCTCTAGCTCCACCTTTGGGACTTCTTTTTCCACTCACAAACAGACTGGTGAGCTGGATCCCCATTATCACTACTACTCAAAGTTCTAGTAAAGTCTAGGTTTCTAGTTATATTACTTGTGAACCACTGTTATGGTTCTTGTTAATTGTGAACCAGAACTAACTAACATTTAGAAATGGTATTTAATAACCAGCTAAAGAAAAGTCAGTAGTTGCAAAAACAATACCCCTGAACTAGGAGTGTTTCTTCCTTTGTACACCTAAAGTCTCTGGAGAGAATATTCTTACAGCTCACTACCATTGGCCTTGAGTTTAAAGTATATGTGAAGCAAAGAGGGTAACTCACTGCTTCTGGTCACTTTTCTCTTTTGCAGAGTCATTAAGAAATTCCCTTTACCCAGTATTTTACTAGAGCCATCATCACTTACTGGTTTGGAAAGCTAGTGGTTAAATTTCCCATGTGAGCATTTACACTTTAAAAATTGGTCAACTACAAATTAGAGCTTGATTCATTACTGTTGATTGTCTAGACTTAAGAAACCTGGTTGTTTAACATTTACGTGAACATTGCTTCCCTTGGGTATGGCTGGGGTATCTCTGGAGTTCTAAGAGTCTGTGCTTCTGCAGTCTGTAGCCTATAGAAACTTACATGACCTGATGCAAAGTGAAGTGAGCAGAATCAGGAGAACACTGTACACAGTAACAGCAATATTATACAATGAATAACTGTGAATGACAATTATTCTCAGCAATACAATGATCTAAGACAATCCCAAAATACTCCTGATGAAAAAATACTATCCACATCTAAAGAACTGATGTCATCTTAATACAGAACAAAGCATGTTATTTTTCACTCTTTTCTTCCTCCTTTCTCTTTTATTCAAGTTTTCTTGCACAAAATGACTAATATAGAAATGTTTTATATGATTGGACATGTTTACCCTGTATCAAATTGCTTACTCTCTCTGGGAGGGAGAAAGGCATAGAATTTAGAACTCAAAACTTAAAAAAAAAAAAAAGAATGTTAAAATTTGTTTTTACATGTAATTGGAAAAAAATAAAATGTTATTTAAAAATATATTTTTTTTTTTTTGCTGTTTGGAGAGAGAAAAAATAGGGCAATTGGGGTCAAGTGACTTGCCCAAGGTCACACAGCTAGGTTTGTGTGTGTGTGTGTGTGTGTGTGTGTGTGTGTGTGTGTGTGTGTGTGTGAAGTGTCTGAGGCTAGATTTGAACCCAGGTCCTCCTGACTCCAGGGCCAGTGTTCCATTCACTGAGCCACCTAGCCGCCCCCAAAATAAAAAATAATTTTAAAAAGAATTCACACCTAGTTTACTTTTTTTCATTGACTGATTTTATCAAAATGTCTGGGATTTCTTTCACTGATTGGGGGCAGGGAAGAACCCCTACCCTTATAATGCCGTTCAGTTCTTTTAGTCACGTCTGACTCTTTGTGATTCCATTTGGGGTTTTCTTGGCAAAGATAATGTAGTGGTTTGCCATTTCCATCTCCAGCTCATTTTACAGATGAGGAAACTGAGGCAAATGGGGACTTGCCTAGGGTCACACATCTAGTGTCTGAGCCCAGATTTGAATTCAGGAAAATGAGTCTTCCTGACTGGCACTCTATCCACTCTACTACCATCCTTGTAATAGGAAAGGTCAAGGAATCTTGGCATGTTCAGAAACTTACCCCTCTGGCTCACCTTCAGCCTCTATCCTCCCTTTACACTTTCATCTCAAGACATAGTCAACCTGGTGAAAAAAATTCATTCAAAGACAAAGTAATCACTGAAATCAGCAAGTTGAGCTATTCAGGGAAACTGCTTGCCTGGCCTCTGCAGCTGCACTCCATCAATAGCACATCCAACACGTGGCTGGCTCTGTCTGGGTAGGCATAGAGAGAGAATTCACAACGACGAGAGAGACTACAGGATGGCAGGAAGGCCAGCTCACACAGAGACGATGGGGAGGGTAAACACAAAGAGCCTGATTATGGCTAATGTTTATAGTCACAGCACTGGGAACTTATCCAGAGGAAAGAAATTACCCAAGCATCTTTTAGGTTGTGAGGCCCTTAATGAAAGCTTGCGGGGAGAGGGGAGGGAGAGGCCTTTGCTGTGGTTTGGGGCTTTCTTTGATAAACAAGTGTTAGTTTAGTCTTTGAAAATGCAGAGTACATTATGGATCAGAGATTGAAAGCTGGAAGGTACTTTAGAGATGGTCTAGTCCAAACCCTTAGTTTTACAGTTGAGAAAACAAGCCCAGGAATGTTTAGTGACTTGACCTAAGTGGCACTTGGCAAGAGGCAGGCACTGAAGTCCTCTAACTCTACATCCTCTTCCCTTTCTACCATTCTAGTTTGTCTGAAATGAGACTTTGAACTTGTGATAAACAATGCCAATGATTCATTGATTCATAGGGTTGGGGGTCACCAGGGTAACCTTCAGTGCTAGTTCTTCCATTCTTGAAGAATCTCTCAAGATGGGATTCTCTGGATCCTTTCCCAAAGGAGATGACTGAGATGGTTGGTTGGCTATTCTTCATTCTTGAAGAGGACCAAAATGACATTACTATGTTGGAGTCACAGTACAGTGTGTTAGACTGTGACTGATCAGACCAATATGAGCTCAGAAGGCTCTACCACAGGTCACACACAAAATAGTCCACATTAACATTTGGAGTGGAGATTTCTCTAAATTTGCTCATCTCACACACTTAGAGCACAGCACCCTTTTTGAGGTGGGTCCAGCATGCTGGACAGTCCTGTGCTAGTGTCTTCCATTTCTCATAATCGATTCCAAAGTTCTTCAGAAAGATCTTGAGAGAGTATCCTTGTATTACTTCTTCTAACCTCCATGTCAGCACTTGCCTCTTGTGAGTTCTCTATAAAACAGTCTTTTAGACAAACATGTGTTTGGCATGTGAACAATATGACCAGCCCATCAGAGCTGAGCTCTCTGCAATATAGTTCTAATGCCTGACAGTTCAGTTCACCCTCTGGGGGTGAGCAAGTTGCTGTAACCTTCAGTGCTCCAATATCACTGTCCTGTTTTCTTGGGTAAGCTTCTATACAGGAGCCACTGATTGTCAGGGTATTCAGAGTCTCAGCTTTGTGGCTCAAGTAACTATGGTGGCCCCAAATAATGCCAAAAAGCCAAAAAGAATGAATAGATGATAAACTAAGTCCATAGCATTTACCCTCTGGATGACATGCTCACTTTCCTTCAGAAAATTAAAAAAAAATGCTATAACAATCCTGATATGAAGAGTTCTCAGTTCATTAAAAGACCTGACTCCCCCTGGTTATGGTTCAGATCTTCTTCACACATAGTTGGAATGTAACTGTTTCCTGGGTTCTAGTGTTTAACTGGACAAAACAACACTTGAATTCATCAGTTCTCATGGGCATTGCTAAATGAGAGCCTGCGAGGTAAGGTTGTAGGGTTAGGGGTCACTTCTTCTAGAGGTTGAACAACTTCTATCCCTGGACTCTCCCTCGCTTCTAGTGCCTAATTTTTTAGAAGGCCAATAGCACAAATATTCCTTCTTTTGTGTACCCAGATCAACTCGCCATTTTGCCCATATCTGTAGCAGAATGAGGCATCCCTGCCTCTGAACTTGAGTTTTCTTAGTTATCTGGAAAAAGTGAAAGTCTGAAAGATGCCAGGCCTAGCTTGAACTTCTTTGGTGAGTCAAGCTTGGCTCTGGTCTCAGTAACTCACCTGGGAGTGGATCACCTGTGAAGCACTGAGGCAATCCTTTTGTAGCCTCCTTCTAGCTTATCCAGACAATTTTCTTCTAACTCTCTGACTAATTTCTGAGTAATTGGGTAGCTGGCTTTGATGCTCAAGCAGCTGAAGCAGCAACAGTTTGCCATCTATAGCCTCCCAAAATATGTGTGGTTCAAGTGTGGTTCATGCAGCAGGAGGGTCTGTGGATAGAGCTCGGGACCTGGGGTCAGGAAAACCTGAATTCAAATCCAGCCAAGTCATTTAATTTCTCTTTGCTTCAGCTTCCTCCGCTATAAAATGGGTATGATAACAGTGTCTATCCTTCAGCATCGTTTTGGGGATAAAATTAGGTAATGTTTGTCCAGTGTTTTGCAAACCTTAAAACATTTTATATACAGGTATATTTGTGTGTGTGCATGCACACATAGATGTATACACACATATGTATATGCGCACACATGTATATATGCACATGTGTAAATATAAACACATGTGTTAGCTATTATGATGTATGGCACAGTCATTGTATCTTTGATCACTGATCTCTAACTTCTTCACAAATGTGGAGAAGATTTTATCTTCCACTCAGAGACATCATATAGTCCAACCCTCTCATCTTAAAAATGGGGAAATGGAGTTCCAAAGGGGGCAAGTGACTTTCCTAAGGTCACACAATGCATTAAAGGGCCAGTTGGGCCTCAAACATAGATCTTCTGATTTCTAGTCCAGTCATCTTTTCAATACACCACACAGCTACCAGCCAAGTGAAATATTAAGGTGGCATACTGATAGATCACATTTCTAGCTCTTTACACTTTACAAAACACTTTCAAAAACTTGTCTCATGTACATTCTGTAGATGAGAAAATTGTGGATTGGAGATAGTAAGTGATGTGCACAGGGCCACACAACCCTGAGAGCTGTACTACAGGTCTTTTGGCTGTAGAATCAGTGCTCCATCCACTCTACCATGTGTCAAACATAGTAAGTTGCTCCTCTAAGGGAACAAACAAGATTTCTCAATGAACATTTTTCTATTTGTTTGTACTTAAACATCTTATTTTCCCCAATACTTCACCTCAAAGTTTCACTGCAGGATACACTAGATATATCTAATTGCCTGAAATGGAAAAACTATTTTTTAAAAGCTGATGATTTAATAGGTAGAAATGACAATTTTCAGGGCGGAGCCAAGATGGTGGAGTAGAAACAGCTCGTCCAAGCCACTCTGCCCCCAGATTCCTCCCAAACTATGTAAAAGGGGATTCTGAACAACTTCTGGAGCCCCAGCACCCACAGAACGACACAGAGAAGCTAACCTCCTGCTGAGGACAGCCCAGCAGCCCTGCAGGAAGGACCAGCACAGCTGTCTGGAACCTGGCAGCGCGCAGCGCGCAGAGCACAGGAGCCGAGCCGAGCCCAGGTCCTCCTGAGCCGAGGTTTTAGCCCCAGGGCAGCAGGGCCAGCAGCTGGCTGGAGGAACCCCAGAACACCAGGAGCTGTGGCAACTCCAGAATTATCAACATAGACATGCGTAGGACAAAGTAAGAGGTTAGTGTCCTATGGACTTTGGGACCAGTATATGGGGAATGCGTCGGCTCCCTCCCCTGGGGGCTAGAAGCCGCTGAGGAGTCACGCCGTTTTGTAGTTTTCAGAGGCAGCTCCAGCTCCTGGCCTGCAAATTTGTAGGGAGATCCAGCGATCAGTCTTGGGGGGGTAATCGCTCTTGCTTTAACCTCCCTGGATCTGGATTGTGATCTAGGGTGGAAGTCGTGGGTGGGTTTACAGCTTGCCAGAAACTGAAGTTGCCCCCCACACGTTCAGGACGAAAATTCCTCTATCTGGCCTTAAAGCCATAGTTTGGCAACAAGCCCAAAAGTCAAGTAATTAAGTGGCAACGTGCCAAGGCAAAGGAAACAGAAAAATGCAACTCTAGACTCCTATTTTGGGGGCATAGAGCAGGAAAAGGACTGTGAGGTCAGAAGTCCTGCTCCAAAAGCCCCAGGGGAAAACATGAGCGGGTTGCAGGCCATAGAGGACCTTAAGAAGGACTTTAAAAATCAAATAAGAGAAATGGAGGAAAAATTAGAAAGAGAAATGAGAAGGATGCAGGAAAAGTATGAAATGAGGGTCAACACCTGACTGAGGAAAACAACACCTTAAAAAATAGACTAACTCAAATGGCAAAGGAGGCCCAAAAGGGCAATGAGGAGAAGAATGCCTTAAAGAGTCGAATTTGCCAGATGGAAAAAGAATCTCAAAAGTTCACTGAGGAGATTCATTCCTTCAGAGTTTGACTGGAGCAAATGGAAGCTCATGACTTTATGAGAAATCAAGATGCTGTTAAGCAGATCCAAACAAATGAAAGATTAGAAGGCAATGTGAAATATCTCAGGGGAAAAACCACTGACCTGGAAAATAGATCCAGGAGAGACAATTTAAAAATTATTGGACTACCTGAAAGCTATGATCAAAGAAAGAACCTAGAAATCACCCTTCAAAAAATTCTCAAGGAAAACTGCCCTGATGTTTTAGATCCAGAGGGCAAAATAGAGGTTGAAAGAATCCACCAATAACCTCCTGAAAAAGATCCCAAAAAGAAAACTCCCAGAAATATTATAGCCAGGTTCCAGAATCCCCAGATCAAGGAGAAAATACTCCAAGCAGCCAGGAAGAAACAATTTCAATATTGTGGAAACACAATCAGAATAGCCTAGGACCTGGTGGCTTCTACACTGAGGGATCGAAGGGCATGGAATATGATATTCCAGAGGGCAAAAAAACTGGGAATGAACCCAAGGGTCACCTACCCAGCAAAACTGAGTATTTTGTTTCAGGGGAAAATATGGTCATTCAGTGGAATAGAGGACTTTCAAGCATTCTTGAGAAAAAACCAGAATTGAATAGAAAATTTGACATCCAGACACAAGAAGGAAGAGATGCCTGAGAAGGTAATCAGGGAAAAGAAATCAAAAGGAACTTATCAAAGTTGAACTATTTACATTCCTATATGGAAAAGCAATAACTGTGACTGATGATATCTTTCTCACTACGTATATAATGGAAGAAGGGTGTGTGGTCATATGAATACATATGTGAATGTGTGTGTATATGGTTACAGTTATATATGGATAGAGGGCATAGGTTGGATTTGTTGTGAAGGGAGAATACTCAAGGGATGAAATTATGAGGTGAGAGAGGAAAGTGGCAAGAGGAGATGGGGAGAGACAGGGTAGGGTAAACTATCCCATGTAGAAGAAGCAAGGGGAAGTGGTTGCAAAGGAGGGGGAGAATAAGGAAGGCTAAAAAGGCAAAACCACATTCATATTGAATTTGGTTCAGGGAGAAAATAACATACATACTAAATGGGATATCTCAACCTGCAGCAGGATAGGGGGAAGGGGGATGAGAGGAGGGATGATGGATGGGAGGGCATCCTTGGGGTGAGGGGAGGTTGGAAGTACCCACTATAGAAGAGGGAAAGGATTATGTAGGGAATGGACCAGGTGGGGGGTGGGATGAGTGGGAGGGAATTATAAGCAGCCTTGTACAATATATCTACTATGGTAATGTTTAGCATAGCTAGACATGTACAACATATACTGAATTACTTATCTCCCAAGAGGGAATGGGTGACAAGGGAGGAAGGAAATGGATCCGAAATTCGAGGTCATAACATTAAATGTTTCAAATATATATAAATACTATTATTAATACTCTTTTGCTTGTAATAGGGAGATAAGATGTGCAGGCATTGGGACACAAAGACTCACCTTCCTCTAATGGAAAAGTCGATGGGGGTATGGGAGAAGGTATGGGAGAGAGCAGATTGGAGGAAGTGATATCTTGTGGGACTGCTATTCTGGGAGGGTGGCTAGGGGAATAACAGGGGGAAAATGATTGTAACTCAAAATCTGGCGGAAAGGAATGATGTAAAACAGAAGTTAATGAAGCATTTGCTTAAAAAAAAATTAAAAAATATTAAAAAAAAAAAGAAATGACAATTTTCCCTGTTCTGTTCCTTCCCACGCCCTGAAGTTAATTGAAGGGGGCACACCCAGAGAAGCAAGGGGAAAAAAGATGGTCATTTGGCTGGACTCCTCATTTGCATTCCTCCCAGTTGGGAGCTAAGTTCATCTTTAAACAAGGCATTCCTCGTCTTGGCATTTAACATTTATTTTTATTCTACTTTGAAAACAAATAGAAAACAGTCCTTGTCACTACAGCTTTGAACACTTTAGTACCAAACTAAACGATTTGCAAACTCTTCTTTGTCAAACTGAAACAAACTTGGAAAGATAGAATCATCAGAATTTCAGAGATAAAAGATAGAACATAGAACCTGGAATCTGAAGGTGGGGAGGAACCTTAGGAGACAACGATACCGTTAAAAGAGACGTTAGAAGATATAACATTAGAGTTAGTAGGGCTCTTAAAACCTAGGACATAGGGGCAGCTAGGTGGCGCAGTGAGTAGAGTGTTGGCCCTGGAGTCAGAAGGACCTGAGTTCGGATCCAACCTCAGACACTTAACACATACAAACAAAAACCTACCCGTGTGACCTTGGGCAAGTTACTTAACCCCAATTGCCCTCCAAAATGCAAAAAAAAAAACCCCCCCACACACACAAAAAAAAAACCCTAGGACATAGAATGCCAGATCTGGAAGAACCTTTGGAGCATATTATCTTAGAGCTGGAAGAATATTTAGAATTCATAACACTAGAGATGGAAAGAGACTTAGAACAGATTGCATAGAATGTGAGAACTAGTTAACACATGCATTTTAGATATGAGGAAAGGAAGACTTAAAAAGGGGGAATGACTTGCCCAGGGTCACATAGTGAGTTTTAACCTGACAATCATGAAACTCAAGTGGCACTTTTTATATTACTCCATACGGTTTCTTGTAACACATTCTTTCAACAACCAAAATTTATTAGTATTGGAGTCAGAAATTCCTCTCAAAAATAAAAAAGGATTATACCCATTGGGTATAGTAGCCAGGCTCAGCATAGGATGGGGAGGGGATGTAAAAACAATAAACATGACAGTCCCAGTCATCCTCAGCTTACAACTTAGGAAAAATGAACAACATGACACAGAAGATAACATCAGGCAGTAAAGGTATTAAATGTGTGGTGCTGACTGTGAGTACAATAAGTTTAGGGAAGATAATTTAAATAGATTTGATAATAACAATAACAATAATAGCTAACATATATATTATATATATGCATATGTATGTTCCTGAATATATATATGTATATATATGTTATTATACATTTTAATATGCTCTGAAATCTCTTTATCTGACCATAATCTATTGGCTTTTTACCTCTCCCTCTGCTTTCCCTTTCATTAACCCTTCACCTACACCATACCCTCCAATTCCTTGACCCCTCAATTCTTCCCCAGGCCAGCTCCCCTGAGCTATTCTCTTCTCCCTATCTTGACTTCTTGGTGAACCAATTCAACTCTACACTGTCCTCCCCTCTTGAATCCGTAACATCCTTATCAATTTGCCAATTATGCCTAGCCAAGGTTCAACCTTGGATCTCTCCCACCATTTGTCACCTTTGCTCCTATATAAGTGCTATAGAATGAAGGTGGAGAAAATCACTCAACCATTTTGATTGTGTCTGCTATAAATTTAGGTTACATAACCACAACTAGGCCCTCATTGCTGTTAGGGAAACCTGCTATACCTCCCTTATCAACTCACTAGCCCATTCTCCAGAGAGGCTCTTCCACACTTTTTCATCCATTCCATCATTCATACCTCCCATGGTCTCCTCTCCCTGACCCTCTCAGAGGTGAACCTTGCCTCATATTTTACAGAAAATATTGAGACTATGAACTCCCTCTTCTCCATTTTTCCTTATCTATCACTCAGGTGATATCTTCTGTTTTTCCTCCTCTCTCATGATGAAGTGCCTTATTCCATCCCTTCTCTTCTAAAAGATTACCACTTCTGTCATCCCCACTCATTAACTTATTTTCAATCTTTCCCTCTCTACTGGCTCATTTACTATTGCCTACAAAAATGCTCATGGCTCTCCTATCCTGAAAAAACACTCACCTTTACCCTTCTAGTCTCTCCATCATTCTGTCTTTTCTACCCTTTGAAGCCTCCAAAAGAGGGTCTTCAACAGCTATCTCTAGTTTTTGACCTTATCATTCCACTCAAACTGCCTTTTTCAAAGTGACTAATGATCTCTTAATTGACAAATCCAGTGGCCTGATTTTCTCAGTCCTTTCACCTTGACTTCTCTGCATACTTTGACATTAGTCAATGTCACCTCTTTGGCACTCTCCTCTCTCTAGGTTTTTGGGACACCACTCTAAACTAGTTTTACTCGCACCTGATTGCTCCTCTGTCTCCTTTTCTGGATCCTTCTCCAGATCACACCCTTGAACCATAGGTTCTCTCTCAAGATTCAGTCCTGGGCTCTCTTTTATTCTCCTTCACTTGGTGGTCCCAATCTTAAACCTCTTTTCAAATACCTCAAATTGAATTGTCCAGTAGATATCTTAAACTCATTATGTCCAAAACAAGAACTCATTATTTTCCTCCTAAGCCCTTTCCTACTTCTCCCTTCTCTATTACTGTAGAGAGCAACATCATTATCCCAGGCCTTCAGATGAACAACTTTGGAGTTATCCAAGATTCTTCACTATCTCTCACCCTCTATATCCAATGTCTTGCCAAGGCTTGTTGCTTTCACCTTTGCAATATCTCAGAAATATTACCCTTCACTCCTTTGACACTACCACCACTCTAATGCAGACTTACCTGAACACAAAACTTCCCAGGATTTGTAGTTCTTCCCCCTTTGGAAAGAGAGAAATGAAATGAAGGGAGAGGAGGCCTCCAACAAAGAATGGGTGGCATTTGCCTGATTTGTTTGTTTTTCCAAACAAGTTGATAGATTTGGAAGACTCTTGATGGTGAGGTGAAGGTCACATGGCTATAGTTGACTGGGGCAGCAGCAGCAGTCTGCCACACCTGCTGTGCCCTCCTTAAGACCATGAGAGATAATTTCTATCTAAATGCAAGATGGCCATCTACCTGAGAGCCACTGTGGCTTCAGAATGGGCAGAGGAATGGTCAATATGGTGTTTGCTGCCTAACAACTCCAAGAGAAATGCCAAGAGCAGAACAGAGGTCTGTACATGTTTGTAGATCTGACCAAGACCTCTGATACTGTCAGTTGTGAGGGCTTACAGAAAATGATATCAAAATTGGGTTGCCCAGAGAAGTTCATCAGTATTGTACATCAATTTCATGATGGCATGCTTGCCTGGGTTCTGGATAATGAATGATGCCCTCATACTTTCCCAGTCACCAGTGGAATGAAACAAGGCTCTGTGCTTGCCCCCTTGTATGTTGTCTAACACCTTCAGTGAGGACACAGTGTCAAGGTCAATGCCCTGCACTGATGGTAAATTCTTTAACTTGAAAAGTCTACAAGTCAGGACTAAAGTAGAAGGATTGTTGGCACATGATTTTTGTTTGCAGATGATTGTGTACTAAATATAGCTTCTGAAGCTACGATGCAACAAAATGTGGATCAATTTTCTGCTGCTTGTGCTAATTTTGGCCTAACAATCAACACCAAGAAAATACAGGTGCCCCATCAAGCCAGTACCACACCATCTGTTTGTGGAATCATGAGTTATACAAACAGAGAAGTTCACTTACCCTGGCAGTGTACTTTCAAGGAATGTACATATTGATAATGAGATTGACACACACATTGACAAAGCTAGCTCAGTGTATTGGAGGTTCGAAAGGAAAGTGTGGGAGAGAAGAGATTTGTGATGACCTCATTGCTGTATGCCTATGAAACTTGTACAGTATGCCAGAGTGTCATGCCAGGAAATTGAATCACTTCCCCTTGAATTGTCTTGGGAAGATTCTGAAGATCACCTGACAGGATAAGGTACCAGACACTGAGGTCCTTTGTCAAACAAAACTGCCAACCATTCAAACCCTTCTGTAGAGTGTAACCCCAAAGGGCTGGCCATGTTGTTCAAATGCCAAATATATGCTTGCCAAAAAGACTGTTTTATAGAGGACTCCTACAGGGCGAGTGCTCATGTGGTGGTCAGAAAAAGCAATACAAGGACACTCTCAAGGTCTCTCTTAAGGACTATAGAATTGATTGTGTAACATGGGACACACTGGCACAGGACTGTTCAGCATGGCATGTCCTCATCAGAGAAGGTGTAATTGAAGTAACTCAAAAGAAATGTGAGATGAGCAGATTTAGAGAATCCCCCCCCAAATGTTCACATGGACTATTTGTGCCTGACCTGTGGTAGAACATTCCAAGCTCTTATCAGCCACCATCAGACAAACTATAACTTTACTCTAACATAGTGATATCATTTTGGTCCTTTACCAGAATGAAGGACAACAACCAACCATTTAAATGGACAAGGTGTGTTACCCTGGGCAAGTTATTTAATCTTTATTTCAGTTTCTTCATGTGTAAAATAAGTATAATAATAATAATTACCTTGCAGAATTTTTAGGATTAAATGAAATATTTGTAAAAACACTTACAATAGTGTCTGACACACAGTAGTTACTATATAAATACTTAATTCTTTTCCTTTCCCTTCCAGACTCCAGGTCCAACACTCTATCCATTGTACCATCTAGCTACTTATTTTTTTTAAAGAAATATACTTTTCATATGTTATCTCATTTGGTCTTCACAACCACTCTGTGATATCCAGAGGAGTTATACCAGTTCACAACTCCACCAAGAGTGTATACATTCCTCTCCTCCCTAAGCTCTGATTGTTCCTACTTTGTCATCTTTGAAATTTTACTTCACATCTTGCAAATTGACAGTTTTAATTTAATGGTAGCATTGGTATAACTTTAGGCTTTGGAAAGTAACTGCAACCATGAAGATCTCAGATATCTGATGTTGGCTGGAAGCTAAAAACTATGGATAATCACTCACTCACCCTGGTTAAGTGGCAATTGTTGGCTTCTTTCAAGCAGTTGCTGAAATATCTAGTTGCTGAAATAAACTATGGAGATAGGATGTTTGCCTAGTGAATTTGATATAATACCCAATATTTCATACCTTTATTCCTCACCTGTGCAAAGAAGGGAACAACATACATTTTCTTATCTCTTGAGTTCCAAGCTTGATCATTATTTTACAATATTGTTTCTTGTTGTTAGTCTTTCCATTTACCTTGTTGGTAGTAGGCAGATGGTGTGGTTATTTTTGAAATCTAAAATTGTAAACATACATGTCAGCCAGTTGGCTTGGTAACTATTAGATTCTGGAGCTGTGGCTGTGAGTGGTTGCACTGGTAGTTGCTAGAGATGAAAGCTGTAGGATTAGGCACTCTGTGCAGGAACTATGAAGTGCTGTAGCTATGAGAACAGGTGTTTGGGTGAGGCAATTCTGAAGACTGGAACTAAGGATAAGAGAGAGGAGGAAGAGTTCCTAGTCATGTTTAGAGTCAAGAAGAAACAACATATACCTTTTACAACTATGATTAATGGGTGAATTCTTAACCAAACAAGATATAGAAGTAATAATAATAATAATAATAATTGATGATCATTTGAAATTAGAAATCTCTTACATAAGAATTCATGCATTTGGGACAATTAGGGGAAAATCTTCGTATCAAAAACAAAGGGTCTGATATCTAAGACATATATACAACTAGCTGAAACATAAAAGACACACACACACAGGGGTGGCTAGGGGGTGCAGTGAATAGAGCAGGACCTGAGTTCAAATCCGGCCTCAGACACTTAACACTTACTAGCCATGTAGGCAAGTCGCTTAACCCCAATTGCCCTTCAAAAAGAAAAAAAAAAGACACACACACACACACACACACACACACACACACACACACACACACACACACACACACCATTTCCCAATAGATAAGTGATCAAAGAATATGAACAAAGAGTTCCCCAAAGTGGAACTGCAATGCTTAATTATCATATGAAAGAGATAATAGATTATGCCAAATCACTAATACTGAGAGAAATGCAAATCAAAACAACCCTAGGATTTTACTTCATAGGCAGGAAATTAACAAGGATGAAAAAAAATTGAAATAGTCATGTAGGTGTGGTGAAAATATAATAATACTAATACTTTGTTGGTAGAACTGTAATTGGTCCAAAATTTTTTGAACACAATTTGGAGTTAATATGAAGTGAGTGATTAAAACATCTATATCCTTTAACTCAGATATCCTACTGCTAAGCATATACCCCCAAAGAGATCGATGGCAAAATCCCCACATACACCAAAATATAGCACTATTTTTTGTAGTAGCAAAAAACTGGAAATAATAGATTCTCATTAGTTGTGGAATGTCTAAATAAACTGTTGCATGTGAATTTGATTGGAATATTATTGTGCTCTAAGAAATAACACATTGGTAAAACTTATACACACTCATGCAAAGTGAAGTAAACAGAATCAGGAAATCAATATACACAATGACTACAACAATGTGAATGGAATGAATAACAAAACAATCAAATCTAAATGCTATGAAATTAGAATGACTAAAGTTGGCACCAAAGAACAACTATGAGAAGATACTTCCATCTATTTCTTTGTAGAGTTGGGGAAGTAAAGGTATGGAACATTATAGATGCTATTAGCCTTTGTCCATATTGGAGTTTTGCTGAATTTCCCCCCACCCTCCAACTTCTTTATTCTTCATTTTAAGGCAGAACTCTCTAGGCAAGGCAGGCAGAATACACTAGAAAATGCAGGCAATGCAAAAACAAAGAAAATTAAAATACTTTTTAAAGATTCAAAGAATAGAGGATGATAAAGAAGTGGGTTTTCTTGCCAAGAATAAATCTACCATTTGTGCCTTCTCATTTCCTCTGGGTTAGATTAGAAGCAACAAAATCAATTAAAAAGTAGTTGAGAAATGTTTAATTTAATACATAAAAATACTATAGAAAAGAGATGTTGATTTGTGGTTTTCCCCATCAATACGGTATTCACAGGGATATCCTTCCATTTGCGTTTAACACCACTAGACTGAATGATTAAGGTTCAAATAACTGATAACAGCATGATGCTCTGACTTCTTCCAAAGGTCCTAACATTTTAGACAGATTTAAGAAGAAGGAATGAAGCCTTGCTTATAGAATTGCAGGTTTGGGGAAGATCCTGCTTGAGAACAAGGTGGTTTTCTCAGCACCCTGGTGAGCTCACTACCTGTTTCTCTTAGGCATAAGACCAGCTCAGCTTAGATTTCATATTTGGAATACAAAAATAATCAACTGTCCCAGACTGCATTCCTTCCTTTATCTTTTTTTTTGCCTTTTTTTTTGAGGGCAATTGGGGTTAAGTGACTTGCCCAAGGTCACATGGCTAGTAAGTGTGTCACATGTCTGTGGCTAGATTTCAACTCAGGTCCTCCTGACTCCAGGGCTGGTGCTTTATTCACTGTGCCACCTAGCCACCCCTCTTCCTTTATCTTTTATAGGAACATTTTATAGGGACATTATAGAAACTCAACATCTTTTCTTTTTAATACCAAACTTTATGAAGGAATTGCTATTACCTCAACAAAAATACATAATAACATTATTGCATTCAGGTTACAGCTATGGATTCTCAAACTCGACAACCCTTTGATTTTGTTATTGTTTAAAGGGAGTGCATCAATTTTACTGTCTAGCAGGCACTTCAGCTATCTAGAGGCTAACTTTTGAAAATATTTGTTCTAATAATGGCAAATGAAGGGGAGATTAGCATAACATTTAAACTGTAGAGTTACAGAAAGAAAAAGTCCTATTTAAAAGGAAACTTATTATGTAGTGACTCAGATTAATCTATTCATCTTAAATTGATTCACATTCTAAAGAGACAATAAGAAAACAATTACATATATATATAAAATCTATACAGTACAAGTGGAGGTAATCTCAGAGGGAAGGCACAAGCATTAAGGGATCTGAAAAGACTTACAAAAGGGGAGATTTTTGGTGACAATTGAAGGGAAGTGAAGAGAGACAAGTAAGGGAGAGCATTCCAGGCACAGAGGGAAATGAATAAAAATGCCCAAAATGAGGCAATAGAGTATCTTTTGCAATGAGAAAGGAGGCTGGTGTCACTGTAGCATATATAGTACATTGAGGGATGTAAAGTGTAAAAAAGCTAAAAAGGTAGGAAGGTGTAATGGAAATGCAGATTTGAAGATCTTCCCTGCCCCTAGGCCCTTTGATTGGCTTAGGTGACTCTGAGAACCTTCTTTAATTTGAAAATATACTCTGCCTCCTAATAGGCTGAATGTGGTCACATGGAGCCTGTGGTGGGAGGCTTGGTTTTCAGGAATGACCACACCTTGATGCTGTGTGATTGGGCAATGGGTCAAGAGGGTGGTTACATTCTCTGAGCCAGGAGAAGACTATATAATCCCTGATTTGAGGCTTTTGCTTTGGGGCTCACTTTGAGAAGTGTTGTGTGATTTGACCAGATAAGACTCTGGGAAGCCGTTGAGAGCCCCCCGGCTTTGAAAACCCAGATGTTGATGCTTTCCTCTCTGGTAACTGTGATTTTGATATTGATAATGGTTGGACAGTTTGGAAGCCTGTCTGTTTGATCTGTCTGTATACTCTGAAGTTTGGGGTGCTGACCTTTTCCCCCTGAACTAAGTAATATATGTTTGTTTGATTAAAGTAAACTTGTTAACCCATTTTGAGTTGCTTTCCTTTTGAAAAGCAGATCTAAGAACCTTTGTTGGCAGTCACCCTGGGGATATTGGGGTGCTTTCTGCTACAGAAGGGACTTGGTTATGAAGGGCTTTAAAAGACAAAGTAATTTATATCTGATCCTGAAGGTGATAGCTGGAAGTAGAATTGTTGTTCAGTCCTGTCCTGACTCTTCATGATCTCATTTGTGGTTTTCTTGGCAAAGATATTGAAATGGTTTGCCATTTCCTTCTTCAGCTTATTTTATGGAGAAAGAAAACAAGGCAAGCAGGATTAAGTGACTTGTCCAAGGTCATATAGCTAATAAATATGTGAAGCCAGATTTGAACTCAGGAAAATGAGTGTTCCTCACTCCAGGCCAGGCATTCTATCCATTAGGTCACCTAACTGCCCTGCTTCTGGAGGAGGAGTGATATGGTTAAACTTGTGTATTAGGAAGATCACTTTTGTAGCTGAGTAATAATAGAATGAAATAATTATATAATGAAATATATATAAATAATAATATAATGAAAGTGAAAGTATAATGTAGTGGGGAATAACTTGAAACTGACTAGAAAGACATTACAAGAAT
>WOXC01000315.1:0-113448 GCA_011680675.1 Gymnobelideus leadbeateri
AAAAGGTCAAAAGTTTCATTAGAGTATGTGACGTTGAGGAATTCCAAAGGGGATACCAGTTCTGGGGAAAAGTAGAGGGGAAAACATAGGAAGAAGAGCTTTGGAGAAACTTTTCTGTCCCCTCCTCCCCATCCACGAAGTGAAAAAAATATGAAACTATAAGAAAAAAAAAAACAGATCAAAAAGCATCCACGATGGCTCCCTTGTTTGAGAATGACAAAAAAAAAAAACTTTTCAGTTTGAAATATATACAGAGAATAGTATCACCGCAAGCATTCACACATGAGATATAATAAACCTAAAATTCCCTCTAAGAATCCTAACCAATGAAAATGTTAATACTTTCTTTCATTACCTCACCCCAAACTACTTGGATGAGCAAGAAGGTCAAAGGTCTTTTCCTTTCTCTTTCCTCCCTTATTAACATCTTTTCCTTCTTGTCACCACTGTATACTTAGGAAGTTCTACTTTCCATGTTCAGTCTCTCCATCAGATTCTTAATTTTTCCTTTTCTTTTTTCATCTATAACATGGACCCTCTTAACATCCATTTTCATGCCAACTGCAGAAGTAAGAACAAATGCGAAGCAGTGAAATCTCCTTGTTCTGCAAATTTCAACTGGACCAAAAAAAAAAAAATCATTCACTGTCAGATACTATCTTTAAATTAATTAAAATAACAAAAGACAAAATGGAGTTGATTGTGCATGATGCTTACATAGAGGCCACCTGAGAGGATGCACAGTGTAGAAAAATTATAGATGAAGTCAGGGGAGCTTTGGGTCCAAATCCTATCTCTGACTCTTAAATATCTGATCATGGAAGAATTACTTAACTTATTTAATTTGTGCTTTGGGTATATTAATGACCATAGTATCTATTTCTGACTATTGTGGTTGAGATAAAGTGAGATAATGTATGTAAAGCACTATCAATTCAATTAAACATTTATTAAGAATTTACTCAGTAAGCTTCTCTACATGTCAACTATTGATCCATCTGCTTCTTACTGTATATTCTAATAACATTACCCTGCTCTTTCCTGGTTTTCCTCCTACCTGTTTTGACCACTCCTTCTGAGCCCTATTTTTTCATTTCTATAGGAAATCCCTCAGCACTAATGGCTTACTGCCAATAGTGCAGGAAGAAAAGAATTAAGTAAAAATGGGTTAGCATTTCTCCTAAAATCAACCTTTCCGTTTTGTATAAGTTTCACAGGATGTATTTCTGAGTACCTATATGGAAGTTGACTCACCAGATCTAGCCACAGTCTAGCTTTTCACCAATTCTACAATGGACAATGGTTGAAAACAGATACAAATGGCACTGGTTCCCATTACTGCCATGAGCAGTGGGACATCCATATACATGCCTAATGTATTCCCTTGACATAATAACATCCAATGTAATTCTGAAAATAAGACTGCTGTTTTTGACATTGAAAAACAAAACAAATTGTGTTCAGTTATTCACAGAACTTAGTTTCAAAACCAAGGAAGTATTTTCTTTAATGGAAACTACCTCCAAAAACAAATTCATTCTCTTGAGAGGTAAAGTGTTGTATAGAGGATAGAGGGCTGAACTCAAACCTCAGTTCAAATCCCACTTCAGACACATTCTAGCTATATGACCCTGGGCAAGTTACCTAACCTCTTTGGGGCTACAGTTCCTAGGTTTGTAAAATAGGGAGATGGAATGTAATGATCTTTATGACCCCTTACAGCTTTAACTCTACCATCAAGTTGAGACCACCAGCCATGATTTGGGATAAACAAGGAAATTCCTGGTCAATTTTAGGTGGATGTTGGTTGTTGTTGTCTATATAAAGCTAGCCACTGAATGATTTGACTTGAAAGAGATGGAACAGTGGAATTCATCTATTTCACAGGCATTTGCCTAATAAGTCTTCTATAAAACATGACACACCACAGTTATAAGATGGGAAACATGAACTGGAATTGATAGCAATGGATTTTAAGATAACCCCACTTCAAGGCTTAAAAGGACTTAATAGCACTACCTGTTCCATTTACAAAATGAACAGTCTTTTTTTCCTCCACTCTCCTCCCTTAAAATAAGGACAAGTCCGTTTTATGTATGAGTTCTTCTGAGAAAAGTCCATTAGTCTACAACCTGTCCCTCTTTCCAAAATGCAGGAAAGTACAAAGAGTTTCTCACTCAAAGGTGAGAGTACATGCATGTAATGAAATTAATTTTGAGAGGCTATTCTACATAAATAACACTTAAATTGCCTGGATGATGACCTTCAAAACGCTAGCTTCACAGGCAACTCCAACGTTTCCTAATGATTAAATTATAACTGGTAAGTGACCAAACTTGGCAAAACAAAATTAGGAGATAGGAACAAAATTATCCAAGGCTGCATTTGAAACCAAATTGAAATTCTAAGACATGAAAAAAGGCCCTCATAAATGCTAAGTAAGAGTAAAAATATAAACAGTTGAGAGTCTTGCAAAAGTAAGGAAAATACTTGAAAACAAATATGAATGTTTTCTTGGGACATTGCTACAAGAAAATTCCACAGGTGGGGAAATGGGAACCCAAAAGCCAAATAATCAAATGAGATAACAAATATACAGTGCTCTCCAAACAGCAAAGTCTAATGAAAATGCTAGCTAAATAAGGCTTATTATATTATTCCTAGAATTGATCTAGGTAGCACACAACAACAGCTTGTATTTGTGAGTCACTAATCTGTATTCACAGCTGGCCACAGGTGGCTAAAAAGTGCTGTCAATGGATAGCCGCCTTTCCCTTCTTAGGGGTAGCTGGATAGTACAGTCGATAGAGCATTGGGTCTATGGTCAGGAAGACCTGAGCTCAGATCCAGTCTCAGACACTTACTAGCCATATGATCCTGGACAAATCACTTAACCTCTGTCTGCCTCAGTTTCTTCATCTGTAAAACAGAGGCAATAATAGCACCTACTTCCCAGGGTTGCTGTGAGGATCAGATAAAAAATATTGTAAAACACTTAGTACTATATCTGAAAAATAGTAGGCATTATATAAATGTTTGCTATTATTATTATAATATCATTCAGATTTTTATTATGTAAATCAGAAAATAAGGAAGTGATTTTTTCTTTTAGAATAAACAATATAAAGCTAAACATAAATATAAATATATAAAATGTATATTATACATATTATATTTAATATATAATGTAAAAAGTGAAATATAAAGACAATAAATAAATAAAGCAGGATCAAATACAATAATATCAATAAAGCACTCAGTACAATGCCATATAATGGGCATTATATAAATGGTTGCCATTATTATATAATTCAGAAAATAAGAAAGTTGTTTTTTTTTAATTTTGAATAAGGAATGCAAAGCAAAACATAAAAATATAAAAAGCTATATTTAATCATAATAAATAAAGCTAGATATTTAAAATATTTTTGAGAAAGTTGTACCTCCAATTATCCATCAATACCAAGAGCCCTGATCATTGTCTATTGCAACAAAAAATTATATAAATGGGGGTGCAGTGAATAGAGCACCAGCCCTAGAGTCAAGAGGATCTGGATTCAAATCTGGCCTCAGGCACTTAACATTTACTAGCCATGTGACCTTGGGCACTTAACCCCAACTGTCCTTCCAAAAAGCAAAAATAAATAAATGAATGAATAGATGAATGAATGAACCTTTTCTCTGCTACCTCTCCTCACTGTATATGAATTCCACCCCTACTGAGCTCAAGCCTACTTCTGCCCAGGCCTTGTCTTCCTCTTCCCTCCCCTAGACCTGTGCCTTCTGGTGACCCTAGCCTTTCATTAAGCAATTCCTCTTCACCTCTTGTGTGTCTTCTATATTCTTTTTTTAATTTATTTTTAGTTTTCTGCATTCATTTCCATAAGATTTTGAGTTACAAATTTTCTCCCTGTCTTTCCCCTACCTCCCACCCCAGAATAGCGATTCTATTGAATACCCCTTTCCCCAATCTGTTCTTTCTTATTATCCTACCCCATCACCCCCTTAACTTTCTAGTAGGGCAAGATGGATCTCTATGACCCAGTGCCTGTATATCTTATTTCCCAGTTGCATGTAAAAAAATAATATAATTTTTTAACATTTGATTTCAAAATTTGATTTCCAGATTCTTTCCCTTATTCCCTCATCACCCACCCCTACTGGAAGGAAAAGAAATTCAATATAGCTTAAGCATGTGTAATTACACAAAACATTTCCATAGTAGATATATTGTGAAAGAATGACTATATTTCCCTCCATCCTATCCCACCCCTCACGTATTCTATTTTCTACTTTGACCCTGTCCCTTTTCAAAAGTGTGTACTTCTAACTACCTCCCCCCCCCCCAATCTACCCTCCCTTCTATCAAACCCCCTCTTATCCCCTTCCCCCCTTCTTTCCTGTATGGTAAGATACCCAATTGAGTGTGTATGTTATTCCCTTATTAAGACAAATTCCATAAAAATAAGGTTGACCCATTCCCTTTTGCCTTCCTGTTCTTCGCCTCCATTGGAAAAGTTTTCTCTTGCCTCTTTTATATGAAGTAATTTACCCTATTCTATCTCTCCCTATCTCCTATCTTATATTCCTCTCTTACCTCTTAATTTTGTTTTTTAGGTATCATCCCTTCCTATTCAACTGATCCTGTGCCTTCTGTCTATGTATACGTGTATACATATATACACACACTCACATATGTATTTATACACACATAAACCCTCCTATATAAACTATATGTGTGTGTGTGTGTGTGTGTGTGTGTGTGTATGGATACATATATATTCCCATCAACTATCCTCATATTGAGAAAAATCTCATGAGTAACAATTATTGTTTTACCATGTAGGAATGAAAATAATTCAATTACAATAAGTTCCTTATGATTTCTTTTTGCTGTTTCCCTTCTCATGCTTCTGTTGCTTCTTGTATTTGAAAGTCAAATTTTCTATTCAACTCTGGTTTTTTCATCAAGAATGCTTGAAAGTCCTCAATTCCACTGAATAACCATATTTCCCCTTGAAACATGATACTCAGTTTTGCTGGGTAGGTGATTTTTAGTTTTAATCCTAGCTCCGTTGCTCTCTGGAATAACATATTCCAAGCCCTTCGAGCCCTCAGTGTAGAAGCTGCCAGATCCTGCATTATCCTGATTGTGTTTCCACAATATTGAAATTATTTCTTCCTGACTACTTGTAATATTTTCCCCTTGATCTGGGAACTCTAGAACCTGGCTATATTTATTCCTAGGAGTTTTCTTTTTGGGATCTTTTTCAGGAGTGATTGGTGGATTCTTTCAACCTCTATTTTGCCCTCTGGATCTAAAACATCAGGGCAGTTTTCCTTGAGAATTTCTTGAAGGATGATTTCTCAGTTATTTTTTGATCATGGCTTCAGGTAGTACAATAATTTTTAAATTATCTCTCCTGGATCTATTTTCCAGGTCAGCAGTTTTCCCAATGAGATATTTCACATTGCCTTCTATTTTTTCATTTATTTGGATCTGTTTAACAGTATCTTGATTTCTCATAAAGTCATTATCTTCCATTTGCTCCAATCTAAGTCTCAAGGAATGATTCTCTTCAGGGAGCTTTTGAGATTCTTTTTCCATCTGGCAAATTTGGCTTTTTAAGGCATTCTTCTCATTGCCCTTTTGAGCCTCCTTTGACTTTTGTGTTAGTCTATTTTTAAGGTGTTATTTTCTTCAGTCAGGTTGTTGACTCTCATTTCATAATTTTCTTGCATTGTTCTCATTTCTCTTCCCAATTTTTCCCCCACTTATCTTATTTGGTTTTCAAAATCCTTTTTAAGTTCTTCTATGGCCTGTAACCAGTTCATATTTTTCTTGGAAGCTTTTGGTGCAGGAGTTCTGACTTCACTGTCTTCCTCCTGTTCCATGCCTTAATACTTTTTGTCCCCAAAATAGGAGTCTAATGTCGGATTCCTCTGTTTGCCTTGCTTCTTTTGCTTGCTCATGTTGCCACTCAATTACATGACTTTTGAGCCTTTTGCCACAGTAGAACTCTGCTACCAGGAAGGGGAGCTTTATTCCAATTGCTGGGGTTTTCTCAGCTGCTAGAGCTATTAGTTGGATGTCCTCTCTGAAGCCTCCACTTGCTCTCTGGCAAACTGGTCATGCACCCCAGGACCTCCACCCTAGACAGTGATCCAGATCCAAGTAGGTTAAATAAGGAGCAATTGCCCCTCAGACTGGTCACTTGTTCTCCCTACAATCTATAGTCCTGGGGCTCTGACAAGCCACATGGCAGGTGGCTGCACACCCATGGAGCTTCAACTGCTTCTTGCCCCAGGGGCAAAGGCCAGACCACATTACTAAATTCCCTATTCCGGCAAAGTCTACAGTGACCTCTTACTTTGTCTTTGGCATCTATGTGTTGATAATTCTGGAAACCACAACAGCTGCTGGTGATCTGAAGTCCATCCAGCCAGAGGCTAGTCAGGCCACCCTGAGGCTAAAACCTCTGGCTCCAGCAGGGCTGGGCTGGGCTCCCAGAGTGTTTCACTGGCCTCTTCCCGCTGGCCTGCTGGGCTGTCTTTAGTGGGAGGTAAGCTTTTTTTCTGTCATTTTATGGGTTCTGTAACTCCAAAGTTTGTCTAGAATCATTTTTACATGAATTGGAGGAGGTCAAAGACAGAGCCACACAGAAGTCCTGTTTCTATTCCCCCATCTTGACTCCACCCCATGCCCCTTGGAATCTTTTTCAAGATGTGATCAGTGAATTCTTTCAATTTCTATTTTGCCCTCTGGTTCTAAGATATTAGGGCAATTTTCTTTGAGTATTTCTTTTTTTTTCTTTTTTTTCTTTTTTTTCTTTTTTCTTTTTTTTTTTTTAAAGCAATTGGGGTTAAGTAACTTGCTCAAGGTTACACGGCTAGTCATTATTTATGCGTGGGTGCTCATTTTCTGAGGCCGGATCTGATCTCGGGTCATCCCAACTCCGAGGCCGGCGCTCTTACTCACTGCGCCACCTAGCCGCCCCTTTAGGGCAATTGGGGTTAAGCAACTTGCCCAAGGTTACACGGCTAGGCTTTTTGTTTGTGTGGATTAAGTGTTGGAGGCTGGCTCCGAACTCAGGTCCCTCTGACTCCAGGGCCAGCGCTCTATTCACTGCGCCACCTAGCCGCCCCCTTTGAGTATTTCTTGAAGAATGATTTCTAGGTTCTTTTTTTGATCATGGCTTTCAGCTAGCCAAATAAGTTTTAAATTATCTCTCCTGGATCTATTTTTTAGGTCAGTGGTTTTTAGATATTTCACATTGCCTTCTATTTTTTCATTTGTTTGAATCTGTTTTATAGTATCTTGATTCCTCATAAAGTCATTAGCTTCCATTTGCTCCAATGTAATTTTGAAGGAATTATTCTCTTCTGTGAGTTTTTGAAATTCCTTTTCCATCTGCCAAATTCAGCTTTTTAAGGCATCCTTTTCCTCGTTGGCTTTTTGGGCCACTTTTGCCATTTGAGTTAGTCTATTTTTTAAGGTATTATTTTCTTCAGTCAGGTGGTTGACTCTCTTTACATGATTTTCTTACATCATTCTCCTTTCTCTTCTCAGTTTTTCTTCCACTTCTCTCACTTGATTTTCAAAATCTTTCTTTTTTTTTAAACAAATACTTTATTAACTTCTGTTTTACATCATTCATTTCTGCCAGATTTTGAGTTACAATCATTTTCCCCCCATTATTCCCCTACCCAACCTCCCAGAATAGCAGTCCCACAAGATATCTCTTCCTCCAATCTGCTCTCTCCCATACCTTCTCCCATACCCCCTTCGACTTTTCCATTAGAGGAAGGTGAATCTTTGTGTCCCAATGCCTGCACATCTTATCTCCCAATTATAAGCAAAAGAGTATTAATAATAGTATTTATATATATTTGAAACATTTAATGTTATGACCTTGAATTTCAGATCCATTTCCTTCCTCCCTTGTCACCCATTCCTTCTTGGGAGATAAGTAATTCAGTATATGTTGTACATGTCTAGCTATGCAAAACATTATCATAGTAGATATATTGTACAAGGCTGCTTATAATTCCCTCCCACTCATCCCACCCCCACCTGGTCCATTCCCTACATGATCCTGTCCCTCTTCTATAGTGGGTACTTCCAACCTCCCCTCACCCCAAGGATGCCCTCCCATCCATCATCCCTCCTCTCATCCCCCTTCCCCCTATCCTGCTGCAGGTTGAGATATCCCATTTAGTATGTATGTCATTTTCTCCCTGAACCAAATTCAATGTGAATGTGGTTTTGCCTTTTTAGCCTTCCTTATTCTCCCCCTCCTTTGCAACCACTTCCCCTACATGAGATAGTTTACCCTACCATGTCTCTCCCCATCTCCTCTTGCCACTTTCCTCTCTCACCTCATAATTTCATCCCTTGAGTATTCTCCCTTCCCAACAAATTCAACCTATGCCCTCTATCCATATATAACTGTAACCATATACACACACATTCACATATGTATTCATATGACCACACACCCTTCTTCCATTATTTTCATAGTGAGAAAGATATCATCAGTCACAGTTATTGCTTTTCCATATAGGAATGTAAATAGTTCAACTTTGATAAGTTCCTTTTGATTTCTTTTCCTGATTACCTTCTCAGGCATCTCTTGCTTCTTGTGTCTGGATGTCAAATTTTCTATTCAACTCTGGTTTTTTCCTCAAGAATGCTTGAAAGTCCTCTATTCCACTGAATGACCATATTTTCCCCTGAAACAAAATACTCAGTTTTGCTGGGTAGGTGACCCTTGGGTTCATTCCCAGTTCTTTTGCCCTCTGGAATATCATATTCCATGCCCTTCGATCCCTCAGTGTAGAAGCTGCCAGGTCCTGGGCTATTCTGATTGTGTTTCCACAATATTGAAATTGTTTCTTCCTGGCTGCTTGGAGTATTTTCTCCTTGATCTGGGGATTCTGGAACCTGGCTATAATATTCCTGGGAGTTTTCTTTTTGGGATCTTTTTCAGGAGGTGATCTGTGGATTCTTTCAACCTCTATTTTGCCCTCTGGATCTAAAACATCAGGGCAGTTTTCCTTGAGAATTTCTTGAAGGGTGATTTCTAGGTTCTTTCTTTGATCATGGCTTTTGGGTAGTCCAATAATTTTTAAATAATAAAGTCCTGGATCTATTTTCTAGGTCAGTGGTTTTTCCCATGAGATATTTCACATTGTCTTCTAATCTTTCATTTGTTTGGATCTGCTTAACAGCATCTTGATTTCTCATAAAGTCATTAGCTTCCATTTGCTCCAGTCTAACTCTGAAGGAATGAATCTCCTCAGTGAACTTTTGAGATTCTTTTTCCATCTGGCAAATTCGACTTTTTAAGGCATTCTTCTCCTCATTGCCCTTTTGGGCCTCCTTTGCCATTTGAGTTAGTCTATTTTTTAAGGAGTTGTTTTCCTCAGTCAGGCTGTTGACCCTCATTTCATACTTTTCCTGCATCCTTCTCATTTCTCTTTCCAATTTTTCCTCCACTTCTCTTATTTGATTTTTAAAGTCCTTCTTAAGGTCCTCTATGGCCTGCAACCCACTCATGTTTTCCCCTGGGGCTTTTGGAGCAGGACTTCTGACCTCACAGTCCTTTTCCTGCTCTATGTCCCCAAAATAGGAGTCTAGGGTTGCATTTTTCTGTTTCCTTTGCCTTGGCATGTTGCCACTTAATTGCTTGACTTTTGGGCTTGTTGCCACACTATGGCTTTAAGGCCAGATAGAGGAATTTTCGTCCCGAACGTGTGGGGGGCAATTTCCGTTTCTGGCAAGCTGTAAACCCACCCACAGCTTCCACCCTAGATCACAATCCAGATCCAGGGAGGTTAAAGCAAGAGCGATTACCCCCCAAGACTGATCGCTGGATCTCCCCACGATTTGTAGGCTGGGAGCCAGAAATGCCTCTGAAAACTACACAGTGGCGTGTCTCCTCAGCAGCTTCTAGCCCCCAGGGGAGGGAGCTGACGCATTCCCCAAATACAGGTCCCAAAGTCCATAGGACACTAACCTCTTACTTTGTCCTAGGCAAGTCTATGTTGATAATTCTGGAATCTCCACAGTTCCTGGTGTTCTGGGGTTCCTCCAGCTGGCTGCTGGCCCTGCCGCCCTGGGGCTAAAACCTTGGCTCACGTGGACCTGGGCTCGGCTCGGCTCCTGCGCTCTGCATGCTGCCGGCTCCCAGACCACTGCGCTGGTCCTTCCTGCAGGGTGCTGGGCTGTCCTCAGCGGGAGGTTAGCTTCTCTGTGTCGTTCTGTGGGTGCTGGGGCTCCAGAAGTTTTTCAGAGTCCTTTTTTACATAGTTTGTGGAGAATCTGGGGGCAGAGAGGCTTGGAGGAGCTGTTTCTACTCCGCCATCTTGGCTCCGCCCCCGCTCAAAATCTTTCTTGAGCTCCTCCATGGCCTATAACCGATTCATATTTTTCTTGAAAGCTTTTAATGCAGGAGTTCTAACTTTGTTGTCTTCTTCCCATTCCTTTTTTGGTCCTTTTTGTCCCCAAAAAGGATTTTGTGGTCTGTTTGTACTTACTCTGCTTGATCATATTGTCAATCAATTACTTGACTTTTGAGCTCTTTGCCACAGTAGAACTCTGCTTCCAGAGAGGAGAGCTTTGTCCCAAATAGCTGGTTTTCACAGAGTTTTGTCAGAAGGCTGAGGAGGGTGCCACACTGAAATATAGGCACCACACTGAAACTGGCATTTCTCATCCTAGGACTACCACCCAAGAAAGCAACCCAGATGTCAAAGCAAGAGCAATTACCCTCTGAATGGTCACTTGCCCCCCCTACAATCTGTAGGCCAGGAGTTCCTGAAGCAGCCACATGGTAGACACTGCAGCCATCATGACTCTGCCACCTCTCACCCACTCCTTTCCAACAGAGTTCCCAACTGACCTTTTGCTTTCTTTTTGGTGTTTATGGGTGGAAAAGTCTGGAAACCAAAGCTCCTGGTGATTCACTCTCCTGAAGTCTACTCTGGGTGCCACTGCCTCCCTGGGTCCAAAACTGCACAGCTCACATGGGACTGTACTCTGCTCCATTGTGCTCAGCTAAGCAATGAACCCTTTCTGTTGGCCTGCCAGGTTACCTTCAGAGGGAGATTTGTTTCTCTCTGTCACCTTGTAGGTTCTGTAGCTCTAAAATTTGTTTAGAGTCATATTTTATAGGTATCTGAAGTGGTTGTGGGGGGAGGTCACAGAATTTCCTGCTTCTACATGTCTTCTATATTCTTGAGCTCACAGAAACCTGTCTTTCACTAGATGATGCTTCAACCTTAATGGTTCCTTCCATGTCTAGTTATTCCTTCTTTAACATAGACATATACACATATACACACACAATTAGTAGTTTAGAAAAACTTGATGACGTCCCCTACTATTCATAAGTAAATGATCCTGTGAGGGATGGAAAAGAAATCTCCCTGGGGGACATTAGGACACTGTCAGTCTCTGCATTCAGTTTTCTCTCAGTGGCTAGACTGGAGATCTACTAAATTTTTGGGGGAGGATGGAATCTGCTGATGTTTCTTGGCTTAGCTCCTGAGTCATGATGAATAAAAACATACTATGGCAGAAACACTTCAGAATTTAATATCACCACAATTACTCAAAAATTCTTTTGAGTTCTTATGGCCATTTTAGGTTCTTTGAATAAAATTTATGCTGTTATCTTGTTCAAAGGACCGTAATTTCTAGAAGAAATCATATTAGAGATATTTCCACAGCAAGAGTATAAGAGCTTTTTAAGTCATGAAATCAATAAATGTTAAGTAAATACTTGTTATGTACCAGGCACTAGGGATATGAGTACCACGAATGAAACAAGCTCCATTTCCCAAGGAGATAACATTCTAACCAGGGAGACAACAAGTTCAATGTAAATGTATGCAAAATAAATATCAATAGACTAAACAAAAAGTGGCACATACCAGATAGTTTGAGAGGGGAGACAATAGCCACAGAATGGATCAGAAAAGGCTTCATGTGGAAGACAGTGTTTGAGCATCATACTGAATAAAGAAAGGGCATCTTCAAAGCCAAGGTGAAGATGAAGTGCATTCCAGTCATGGGGTGCAAGGCAGTGCAAGTCAGGGGCAGGGAATGGGGTGTCACATATAAGGAATAGCAGAAAGGCTAGTTTGGCTAAATTGCATAATGTGAAGGGGGTGGTAAAAAATACGGCTAGAAAGATAGGTTAGGGTTAAAATATAAAGGTTTAGACACTAAATAGTTTCTGTTTTGATCCTAGGGACAATGAAGAATCACTGGAGTTTTTTTGAGTAGGGCAGTGCTATGGTCAGGCCTGTACTTAAGGAAAATTAGTTTGGTAACAGTGTGTAGGATGGACTAAAATGGGGAGGCAGGGAGACCTATCAGGAGGTTATTGCACTTAGCTAGGCTAAAGGTGATGAGATCCTGAACTGGAGTGAGTTGTATGAGTGGAGGGTATGTTGGGGATGTAGAAGGAAAAAATGCAAGATTTGGAAAAAAATGTATATATATGTATATATATACATACATACATATATACATATACACAGATATAAATTATGTAATAGCAATATATAATAGTATAATTATGAATAATATACTTTATGTGTATATATACATACATATACACATACACACATATATATGCATACATATACGTACACACATACATACACATAGACAAATATATAATGTAAGGAAGAAGAATAATAGTCAAGGATAATGCCAAGGTTACAAACCTGGGATACTGGAAGGATGGTGATTCCTTTAGTGTAAATAGGAAAGTTAAGAAGAGGGGAGGGTTGAGGAAGAAGAGGGAAAGATGATGAGTTAAATTTTGTACATGTTGAATCTGAGATGTATTCAGGTCATTCAGTTTGAAATGCCCAATCAGGAACTGGTAACATAGGTTTGAAACTACAGTAAAACACTGTGGCTCTGATAGATAGATAGATAGATAGATATAGATATATACATATATGGACACATAGATATATAGACAGGATAGATTAGATAGATAGATAGATAGATAGATAGATAGATAGATAGATAGATGAGAGAGGTAGGAGAAAGAGAGGGAGGGAGAAATCTGGGAGTCATCAGCAAGAAAAATAGGAAGATAGGGGTACTAGAACAGAGTCTTGATGAATATTTTCATTTACAGAGTATGATACAGATGATTAACCAATAAAGAAAACTAAGAGGAAGAAATCAGGTAAGTGGAGAACTAGGATAAAAAGTAGCATCACAAAAACTCAGATAAGAGAAAGTATCCAGGAGAATGGGAAGGTGACTAGCATCAAATGAAGCAAATAAGTTGAAAAAGATGAGTAGATTTGGCAGTTAAGCGGATACAATAGTTTGAAGAGAACACTTTCAGTCAAGTGATGAGTTCAAGAGCCAGATTAAAAAGAGCTGAAGAGTACATGAAGGAAAGGAAATGGAGGCATTTTTCAAGGAATTTGACTGGCAAAGGGAGGAGAGACATCACATAGTAGGTTGAGGGGATGGTCGGGTCTAATAAAAGTTCATTTTTGTTTTTAAGGATAGAGTGAGTTGGGCATGTTTAAGACAAGAAAGGACCAGTAAATAGAGGCCGAAAACTGCACAGAAAAGGAATGATTGAGGAAATAATCTGCTGGAGAAGATGAGAGGGGATCAAGTACACGCATAGAGGGTTTGTTGTTGGAAAGGAGACATGATCCTTCTTTGTCAGAATGAGGGAAACCAGGAAAAAATAGGTGGTGATGTCAAGGGGTTGTGAGATGAAGAAAGGAAAAAATAATAAGCTAAATCAACATGCATCTTTTTTATCACAGTTAGAGGCAAGGTCTTCAGCTAAAGGGTGTGTGAAATTGTTGAGGAAGGAAGAGAAAGTATGTAAAAGTTTTTGTGGAGGGTGAGATTGAGAATCAATTAGGAATGGGGAAAGGGTTGCCTTTCTGCATTGAGGGCCCCAGCTGAGCCCAGTTGAAATCTAAGCATTTCTAAGTTTCTAAGCATAAACAGAAATTTAAAATATACTTAGCATGGTTGTATGACTTCCTCAGGTCCATTCAGTAACACATGAGTAGGAGTGGAGGATGTAGATGGAGGAAACAATCCAGGATTAATGTTTGGCAAGATATGAGTGTTAATAGAATTATGGAACATGTGATTCAAGGTTTATAGTTGAATTGACTAATGACAGGGTCAAGATTGATCGGGAGAGAAATCAAGCCACATAAGGCATACTGACCTGAGAAAGTTCTGAGATGTGGGTAGCAGGGGTAAAGGTTTCAGTGAGGGTAAAGAATGATTTTGAATGGTGAAGAACAGGGAGAAATGGAATAAATAGGAGACTATAGTCAGATAGTGGAATGTTAAAGTTTTTAACTAAAGAAATAGAAAACTTGTGGGTAACTGTAAGATCCAATATGTGACAATGCCTATGTTCAGCTGAAGTAGAATGAAGGAGTAAGTTATGGGATTTAAGATATCCATCATCATCATATCATGCCATATATAACATTTTAAGGTTTAAAAAGCCAGTTACATATGTTAACCTATTTGAGTCTCAAAGCAACCCTGTGAAGTAGGGGCTATTTTATTATTATGTCCATTTTACAGATGAGGAAACTGAGCCACAGAAAAGTTAAATGGTCACTTAGGGAGTGTCTTATTTAACAATTTAAACTTATACCTTCCAGAATCCAAGTCCTATACTCCATACACTGCCCCACCTAGCTTCCTTCTCCATCCACTGTCCCATTAGGTGACCCAATAGTATTGGAATCAAAGACCTGAATTTGAAACTAAGCCTCAGACGTTTACTAGCTTTGTGACCCTGGGCCAGTCACTTAACCTCCTTTGACCTCAGTTTCCTAATCTGTAAAATGAGGAGAATAATAGTGCCTACTTCTCAGGGTTATTTTGAGGGGAAAATAGTTAATATTTGTAAAGCACTCTATAAACCTTAAAGTGCTATAAAGTTGGCAGCTGCTACTGGTGATTTTGTTGCTAACATGGATATTAAAATATCTTAGTATAAGCTCAGGGGCTGTGAAAGATAAGGTATGTGCTGAGCTCCCTAGTAAAGGAAGGAAAATGACCTGGGAGACAAATCACAACAGCCACCAGAATCATGATTGAGTGGAAAATGTTGATGTTCTGAACTTTAAAGGAAGAAAGTTACTGAGGGTGGGAAAGGGAAAGTCTGGAAATGGCAATGGAGAATGAGAAGTATTTTGATTCTTCCTCTGGGACCGGTGTTGGGGATTGTTGGCAGCAAGCTGGATCGGTGGATAGAGTACTGGATCTGGAGTCATGAAAATCTGAATTCAAATCTGTGTAACCTTGGGCAAGTCACATAACCTCTCTTTGCCTCCATATTCTTATCTATAAAATGGGGGAAATAATAGCACCTATTTCCCAGAGTTGTTGTGAGGTTCATATAAGACAAAAATTGTAAAATATTTAGTACAGTTCTTGGCATATAACAAATACTATAGGAATGTTAACTATAATCGTCACCACCACCATCATTATTGTGGAGCTTTGGACCTGGAGTCAGAAAGACCTGAGTTTAAAACCATCCTCACACACTAGCTATGTGAATTTGGGCAAGTCACTTAACCTCTGATTGCCTTAGTTTCCCCATCCACAAAATGGGAATAATATTGGTACCTACCTCACAGGATTGTTATGAGGACCAAACAAGACAATGCCTGTAAAGCTGATGCCTAGCACAAAATAGGTTCCATGCAAATTTAAGTTGTGATGGTGATGTTGATAATGATTGTAGGGAGAAGGACAGGGATGTAGTGTATTCATTGTCCCCTGTGTACCTGATATATTCCCCTACAGGATGTAAGCCTCTTGAGGGTTTCATTTTTATTTCTGGATCTGATTCCTTGCACAGTTTTTGGCACATAGCAGGAATTTACATGTTTTTCTATGCCACACTCTACTCCCACCCATTTGCCCCAGAAGCTTGTCTCCATCCTAGGAAGGCCCCCATACCATTCTCTCTCCAGAAATTAAATCTTTCAGACAAGCCAACCACTACCTCCATCACAAAGCCAATAGGTGCTAAATGGCTGGTCCAAAATGTGACTTTGTCTAAATGACTTACATTGTCTGCCACAACTGAGGGGACTGGGAATACTCCTAATTCTCACATATTAAACCAAAACAGCAAAATTGTCAATGCTGAATATTTGAGTAAGGGTAAGGATCCACCGCACACCAATAAAACACATAAGCATTAATTTAATCAATTAATAACCTCTTATCCACTAAAATAACCAATAAGCTGATATATGGCCAGAAACCCTTATCATATGAAATCGCTTTTGATCAGGTTACATAATCAATCAACCAAAGATAAAATCCGTGTGAAAAATTGCTATACACTTCCATTGAATCAATCAATCAAAGGAATAAACTAGATGGGGGAGTCTTTAATCAATTTGGATGGAGTTAAATGTTTTAAGTTGTACAAAATGATATGAGGCCAGCTACACAAGGAATCTGTTGGGCTTGGCTGAAGTGAATCAGTCAACACCTACAAGGGTTGGTTAAAACAGTGTATCACTTTAGGATTCCAAATCATTTGTTTCCTACCCTCAATCACTGGATGGGTGTTGCCTCAGTCAAACTGAGACCTGGGAAAGACCTTAACTTAAAAAGTCCAAGGTCTCCCACTGCATCCGGGGCTATCTCCAGTTGTCCTGATCCATATCTTGCCACTGGACTCAGATAGCTCTAGAGGAGAAAGTGAGGCTGGTGATTCTGCACAGCCTTGCCTCACTTAAATCCAATTCACTTGCATATCATGGAGTCACTTTCCCAATGTCATGGTTCTCTTAGAGAACAAAGGATAAACAACAAACCAGCCTAGTGGATGAAGTGTCTCTCTGTGTCTCTCTCTCTGTCTGTCTCTGTCCCTATCTCTGTCTCTGTATCTCTCTCTGTCTCTGTCTCTGTCTCTCTCTCTCTGTCTCTCTGTCTCTCTCTCTCTCTCTGTCTCTCTCTCTCTGTCTCTCTCTCTCTGTCTCTCTCTGTCTCTCTCTCTCTCTGTCTCTCTCTCTCTCTGTCTCTCTCTCTCTCTCTCTCTCTCTGTCACACACACACACACACACACACACACACACACACACACACACACACACACACACACACACCACCTTGGCCAGTGAAAGACAAAGCAAATCCTGAAAGGTCAGAAGATTTGGAACTTCCCATCTGCAGTGATAATTGTCCCTGGAATTGTGTGAACTGGCAAATTCAGAAATTGAGTGTTTGAGGGTAGTTTGTTGATAATTGAGACTCTTATAACATGAAGAGACTCATAACAGGAGACTCAGAAGACAAAGATTCCAATTACATTTGGAGCTATTTTTCTCACTTCTTGTGGTTCAGGGCTCATACTCGAGAATGTTTCCCTTTCCATCTACACCCCATGTGCTCAGATTCCCTCTGACTTACAAGCAACACATTTAAAATATTATAAAGTTGTATTAAAGGAAAAAAACAGAGCCCCTTTACTTAGTAAGAACCCAGCAGATTTGACTATATAATTTTGTGGTTGTTTAATCATTTGAGTCATGTCCACTCCTCATGAGAAATCTGGGATTATCTTGGCAAAGGTACTGGAGCAATTTGCCATTTTCTTCTCCAGTTCATTTTACAGATGAGGAAAATGAGGCAAACAGGGTTAAGAGACTTACCCAGGATCACACAGCTAGTAAGTGTTTGAGGATGGATTTGAACTGAGAAAGATGAGTCTTCCAGACTCCAATACTCTATTTATTGTGGCCCATGACTCCTGCTCAAAAAGCTTCAGGGGCTTCTTTTTGCTTCTGGGACAAGCCACAAACTGCTATATTTAGTATTAAAAGCCTTTCACAATCTGGCTCCACTCTAGTTTCGCAGAGCTCACAAATTTCTTCCTTATTCAATTTATTTGTAGGAATCCTACCTACTCTCCCCCTTCAATTAACAAGATGCTCTATGCCCTGATACCTTTATTAGGTGAGAACATCTCTGATTGAGACACCAAATCAGTCAATCAATCCACATGGCAGATAAAGGAAATTGTCTACATCTTGAGATGAGAACCTTTTTGATTAGGCCAAGAATGGAAAAAGCATAATTGGCTAACCCGACTATGCTTCTGGGAGCTTTTAGCAGCAGAGGGATTTCAACAGTGCACCAGTCCAAAAGGGATGCTTAATGAATGCTTTTGGGATTGGACCAGATTAAGTTGCAAATTTAACTTCTGACATCTTTTTCACATTTGAAATTTTCATTTGATATTTTTTAAAGTCACTATAACCATGACTAAAAGAGAAATACATCATTCTCATGTCTGTGCTACTCCATTGTACTTTTTAAAAATGATTTTATGTTTCATTGAATAAGGTGATGCACAGAGTCAATCAGTTAGTAAGCACTTATTAAGCACCTCCTGTATATAGATATTGTGCTAGATGGAATTATAGAAGAAGGGAAAGAAAAAGCATCACTACATATGGGCTAAAAGGAGGAAAAATTACCCTACTAATGTTAAAATGCCAGTGGGGAAACCAGAGACAATCGACTAAATGTTGAAGTAAATTGTCCTGAGTAGCAATGAGATAAATCCAGATAAATTAAGTTGCAATGCTTTTATGCAAAAGAAACATCCTGGTCACATTAAGCCCACAAAATCCATTTTGACTTTTCGTACATTTAAATATATTTCTGAATGACCAGTCAGTGCACTGAAGCCCATCTTATATCAGATACACCGAAAGCTGTCCTCTGGGTGTGGAGCAGCTAATAAGCCAAGTCAAAATAACAAGAAGAGCAAATAGGAGAACAGAATCTTTTTAAGGCTTATTAACTGCAACATAAACCCATATTCCAAGCTCTGAATTACAAAGATTTTATTTTTCCTTTCAGGGGGAAAATGTTAACACTGACTGTGCAAGGGTGATAAGGTAGTGATTTATGTAGAAGCCAAGGAAGACAACAATTATTTTGGTGAGACTATACTATCGCATATCACAGGATGGCTGTCTTTTTTCACTGTTGGAGTTCAATAAATCTCCACATCTACAAACCTGTAAGTAGCTGGCTTCAGTTACTGGCCAGGAAATGCTCCAAAATAGAGGTTTCAGGAAAGGCCTCTTGCCTGCTCCCAACACTTTGTATGCCATTCCCATTCGTCCTGACTCTGCAAGCCCCACACAGAAATTCCATTGCCACATTCATTTGAATGCCATAGACAATCTGTAATCAATATTTACAATATTGTAATAGTCATGACAATTATTCATTGAGTAGGAAAAATATACTTGATTGGCGGTTCTTAACCTCAGCTTCCTTAACTTGGTTTATTTATTTTTATTTTTTTTTTTTGCTTTTTGGAGGGCAATTGGGGTTAAGTGACTTGCCCAAGGTCACATGGCTAATTTTTGTGTTAAGTGTCTGAGGCCAGATTTGAACTCAGGTCCTCCTGATTCCAGGGCCAGTGCTCTATTCACTTTAAAAAATATTTTGATAACAGTATTTCAATACTAATGAGTTTCTTTTATAATCCTATGTATTTTATTTTATATACTTAAAAAATACTCTGAAAAAAGGATATCCATAGGCTTTCCTTGACTGCCAAGGAGGTCCATTACACAAAATAATATAAGAACTTCTATCCCTGGTACTTTAGAAGCCCAAATTGGTTAACTATTGGGCCACAATCCCACAATAGCATGTGATAATATGTACTAAATAACAAAGAGATTTTGTACCATCCACCAAAATGTAATTATTTCCACGTGCAGTGGTCCATAGGACACTAAATATAAAATGATAATAGCTAGCTAGACACTGATTCCAAGACCATTTCTATCTGAACTCCATACAAAGATGAGAACAAGATGAAAAATAACAATTCTAAGAAAAATAATTACAAGGATGGCAATAAAGATGGTTTGTACATAGATAGTACTTTTAAACCTTTGTTCTGGACCTGTGATTTCTAAGTATGGAAATTTACTCTATTGACATAGGTCAACCTCTCATAGCCTTCCAGAATTAGTATTCTAATGAATAGGGAGCTTGTCTATGGTCCCAGAACTCCTATGGACTTCTATTTCTGGCACCTAAGCTAGACTCTATCCACTTTACAACATTGCCTCTGCACATAGCACTTTAATGTTTACCAAATAATCTACATGGTGGGGAAAAGTATTAAACAGGTTCAGGAGGGGCCTGTCAGATTTGAATCCCACCTTATACACATACAAAGTATGTACCCATTGAGAAGTATTTTAACCTGTCTGATCTTCTGGTTCTTCACCAGTAAAAAGAGGATATTGATACCTCCAGGACTTGCCTCCCAGGGTTGGTACATGACTCCAATGAGATAACATATATAGAGTGCTTTACAGTCTTTAAAATTTATATAAGCGGGGGCGGAGCCAAGATGGCGGAGTAGAAACAGCTCATCCAAGCCACTCTGCCCCCAGATTCCCCCCAAACTATGTAAAAGGGGACTCTGAACAACTTCTGGAGCCCCAACACCCACAGAACGAAACAGAGAAGCTAACCTCCCGCTGAGGACAGCCCAGCAGCCTTGCAGGAAGGACCAGCGAAGCGGTCTGGGAGCCAGCAGCGCAGCGCACAAAGAGCGGTGAGCCGAGCCAAGCGGAGCCCAGGTCCCTGTGAGCTGAGGTTTTAGCCCCAGGGCGGCAGAGCCAGCAGCTGGCTGGAGGAACCCCAGAACACCAGCAGCCATGGCGACTCCAGAATTATCAACATAGACATGCCTAGGACAAAGTAAGAGGTTAGTGTCCTATGGACTTTGGGACCAGTATTTGGGGAATGTGTCAGCTTCCTCCCCTGGGGGCTAGAAGCCACTGAGGAGACACGCCATTTTGTAGTTTTCAGAGGCAGCTCCAGCTCCTGGCCTGCAAATTGTAGGGAGATCCAGCGATCAGTCTTGGGGGGTAATCACTCTTGCTTTAACCTCCCTGGATCTGGATTGTGATCTAGGGTGGAAGTCGTGGGTGGGTTTACAGCTTGCCAGAAACGGAAGTTGCCCCCCACACGTTCGGGACGAAAATTCCTCTATCTGGCCTTAAAGCCATAGTGTGGCAACAAGCCCAAAAGTCAAGTAATTAAGTGGCAACATGCCAAGGCAAAGGAAACAGAAAAATGTAACCCTAGACTCCTATTTTGGGGGCATAGAGCGGGAAAAGGACTGTGAGGTCAGAAGTCCTGCTCCAAAAGCCCCAGGGGAAAACATGAGCGGGTTGCAGGCCATAGAGGACCTTAAGAAGGACTTTAAAAATCAAATAAGAGAAGTGGAGGAAAAATTGGAAAGAGAAATGAGAAGGATGCAGGAAAAGTATGAAATGAGGGTCAACAGCCTGACTGAGGAAAACAACACCTTAAAAAATAGACTAACTCAAATGGCAAAGGAGGCCCAAAAGGGCAATGAGGAGAAGAATGCCTTAAAAAGTCGAATTTGCCAGATGGAAAAAGAATCTCAAAAGTTCACTGAGGAGATTCATTCCTTCAGAGTCAGACTGGAGCAAATGGAAGCTAATGACTTTATGAGAAATCAAGATGCTGTTAAGCAGATCCAAACAAATGAAAGATTAGAAGGCAATGTGAAATATCTCATGGGAAAAACCACTGACCTGGAAAATAGATCCAGGAGAGACAATTTAAAAATTATTGGACTACCTGAAAGCCATGATCAAAGAAAGAACCTAGAAATCACCCTTCAAGAAATTCTCAAGGAAAATTGCCCTGATGTTTTAGATCCAGAGGGCAAAATAGAGGTTGAAAGAATCCACAGATCACTTCCTGAAAAAGATCCCAAAAAGAAAACTCCCAGGAATATTATAGCCAGGTTCCAGAATCCCCAGATCAAGGAGAAAATACTACAAGCAGCCAGGAAGAAACAATTTCAATATTGTGGAAACACAATCAGAATAGCCAGGACCTGGCAGCTTCTACACTGAGGGATCGAAGGGCATGGAATATGATATTCCAGAGGGCAAAAGAACTGGGAATGAACCCAAGGGTCACCTACCCAGCAAAACTGAGTATTTTGTTTCAGGGGAAAATATGGTCTTTCAGTGGAATAGAGGACTTTCAAGCATTCTTGAGGAAAAAAACAGAATTGAATAGAAAATTTGACATCCAGACACAAGAAGCAAGAGATGCCTGAGAAGGTAATCAGGGAAAAGAAATCAAAAGGAACTTATCAAAGTTGAACTATTTACATTCCTATATGGAAAAGCAATAACTGTGACTGATGATATCTTTCTCACTATGAGAATAATGGAAGAAGGGTGTGTGGTCATATGAATACACATGTGAATGTGTGTGTATATGGTTACAGTTATATATAGATAGAGGGCATAGGTTGAATTTGTTGGGAAGGGAGGATTCTCAAGGGGTGAAATTATGAGGTGAGAGAGGAAAGTGGCAAGAGGAGATGGGGAAAGACAGGGTAGGGTAAACTATCCCATGTAGAAGAAGCAAGGTGAAGTGGTTGCAAAGGAGGGGGAGAATAAGGAAGGCTAAAAAGGCAAAACCACATTCACATTGAATTTGGTTCAGGGAGAAAATGACATACATACTAAATGGGATATCTCAACCTGCAGCAGAATAGGGGGAAGGGGGATGAGAGGAGGGATGATGGATGGGAGGGCATCCTTGGGGGGAGGGGAGGTTGGAAGTACCCACTATAGAAGAGGGACAGGATCATGTAGGGAATGGACCAGGTGGGGGGTGGGATGAGTGGGAGGGAATTATAAGCAGCCTTGTACAATATATCTACTATGATAATGTTTTGCATAGCTAGACATGTACAACATATATTGAATTACTTATCTCCCCAGAGGGAATGGGTGACAAGGGAGGAAGGAAATGGATCTGAAATTCGAGGTCTTAAGATTAAATGTTTCAAATATATATAAGTACTATTATTAATACTCTTTTGCTTATAATTGGGAGATAAGATGTGCAGGCATTGGGACACAAAGATTCACCTTCCTCTAATGGAAAAGTCGAAGGGGGTATGGGAGAAGGTATGGGAGAGAGCAGATTGGAGGAAGCGATATCTTGTGGGACTGCTATTCTGGGAGGTTGGGTAGGGGAATAACGGGGGGAAAATGATTGTAACTCAAAATCTGGTGGAAATGAATGATGTAAAACAGAAGTTAATAAAGCATTTGTAAAAACAATTTGTATAAGTGTTAACTATTACTTCTATTTACAAGGGACATTGCATATAATAATAAAATATTAATAAATTTTAATAAATAAAACATTAGGCTGGAAGAGGGACTTGCCCAGATAAATGGCCATTTGGTCTCTGAGTGAATACTTCCACTGAGAAACTCCAGAAGGTGCCTTCACTCTGCCCTTCTAAGATTGTATATGTCTACCACATATATAAAGACAGAAGCAAAGTGGTCCGTGCCCTCAAAGAGTTTACTTTTCTACATTCAGGTGAGATGACATGTACTTAGGCAAGTATATTAAAAGCAGCCACAAGTTTATCTTAAATAAGAAAGCATTCTTTTATTCTCTACCACCTGATCATTATCTAGAGCAGTAATACTCTATAGCTAATAATAATAACTTATTACATAGTCACCGAAACAATTGCTATAGATGTATGACCCTAGAAAAGTAACTGTCTGCCTCAGTTTCTTCATCTGTAAAATTTAAAATGGGAACAATAATAGCAACTACCTCAAGCATTGTGGTGAGGATCAAAGAAAAGACTTGTGGTGCATTTTGGAAACCTGTAAGTATTATGTAAATGGTGGCTATTAATACTGTTCTTACTATTAGCATTACTTTATACCTTTTCTCTTGGGGCTTTATAATAATCCCTTTGTTGTTGTTGTTGTTGTTGTTGTTGTTGTTGTTGTTGTTGTTGTAGCTGTGTGTGCTCTCTCTCCCAAGAATGCAATTAGCTACTGAGTAGCAGAAATTGTTTTGGGGGGTTATATAAATAATAAGCAGGATCTGAACTCAGATCTTCCTACCTCCAAGTTTAGTGCATTATCCATTATAGTAACTAGTCTCCAGTAGGGATTCAAAACACACATATATATACACACACACACACACTTGTTTCTGATTTCTCTAGACCTACTCGCTTTTCTTTGGGGGGGGGAGGGGGAGGGCAAGTCAATCACAGTTCAGTGACTTGCCCAGGGTCACACAGCTGGTTAAGTGTCGAGTGTCTGAGGTTGGATGTCAACTCAGGTCCTACTGACTCCAGAGCCCATGCTCTATCCATTGCACCAACTAGCTGCCCACCTACTTACTTCTTGACCCCTTGCACTTTGCCTTCTGACTCGACTGAATCTGTTCTCCCTGAGATCACTAGTGATCTCAATGTTGTGAAATCCAATGGATTTTCTCAGCTTTCATTCTTCTTGTCTTCTCTGAAGCATCTGACACTGCTTACCACCCCTTCCTCCTATCTAGTCTCTCCTGCCTAGGTTTCCAGAACAATTGGTTGTACTCCAACCAATTTTTTGTATGAATTGTCATCCATGTTCTGCCCTTGACTTGTGGGTATACCCCAGGTCTCTGTCTTAGGCCCTTTCTCTCTCTAGTATCTCTCTCACCTCCCATGAGTTCAACTATATCTTTATTTAGACAATCCTTCAATCCATTTACACAGTCCTCATCTCTCTCCCAAGTTCTAACAAACATGGCCAGCTATGTATTGGGCATCCCCACCTGGATGTCCCATTGGTATCAAACTTGACATGTCTAAAACCCACCTCATTATCATTTTTATTTAAACCCACACCCCTTTATAACTTGCTTATTTATGTCAAGGGCAGCACCAGCCTTCTGGCCTTCCAACTGCAGAGTCATCCTTAAATTTCATTCATTTTCTACCCCCCCCTCAATATCCAATTGGTGGCCCAAGTCTTTTCAATTCTACCATCCCAACAATTCTTACCTTTTCTCCTCTTACATAGTCATTACTCTAACCCAGACCTTTAACATCCCTCCCCTAGACTATTTCACTAGCCTCCTAATTGACCTTTCTTTATTTAATTCAATTCATCCTTCAGAAAACAGCTGGAACGAGAATCCCAAAGAACAGGTCTGATCATCTCACTTCCTGAATTTGGAAGTTTTGGAAGCCCCCCATTATTCCTAGTATAAAAGACAAAATCATCTAGTATTTTTTAAATGTTCTTCAAAATATGGCTCTAAACCATTTTTGCAGAGTAATCACACATTACTATCTCCCATGCACCCAACATTCCAACCAGACTGGCTTAATTGCTCTTCTTCCTATACAACATTTCATATCCCTTAATACTAGCTTCCCCTTATGCCAGAAATGTTCTTTCTCCTCATATCAATTTCTTAGAATCACCATCTCTCTCCAAGCTTTGGCTAAACTGCCACCTCCTCTGATGATACCAGTGAAATTGTTTTGTATTTATTTTCAATTTATTTATCTGTACATATGTTGCTTCTCTTCCCCTCCCCCAGAAAAATACTTAGGCCCCTTCCTTTGTTTTTCTATTCCTAGCACAATGCCTGACACATAGGCATTGTGTAGGCACTTAATGATCTCTGAATGAACACAGCCATGTGTTGTGTGTATGTATGCACACATAATATCCATGTCATATATTATATTAAATGCATATATGTGGATAGATGCACATATATAATACCTGTGTAAATAAATACAAATTTATTAGGTCAAGGCACTACATCTCATTGAAAATGTTGATACATTCATATTTGCCTCATTTGTGTGATAATTGATACATACTGTGATTCACTAGCTCATCTCCTCTAATAAGGTGGGTAATTATATGGCCCCAATATTATAATAGCAGTAATAACATAGTTATTATTCAGAGTAGTTTAGCAGTGGAAACATGCCTCTAAAACAAAAGATCCTGGCCTCTTAAAGGGCACTTCTTCTGCTAAAATAGTCATAAAATAGTTGCTGTGTGATGTGGGGCTCAGTCAGCTGGGCTGGGGAGCACGGCCACAGCCTTTGATCAGTCTGTCAAAGAACAGCAGCAACAAAAGACAGTCCCAGAGCATTGTCCCATGACTTTTGGCAGCAGGTATTTTGTGCTTCTGAAAGGTGAAGTCAGTGAACAAAATTACAGCAATCTCTCATTAAAAGAAATGTCAGGTCTCAGTCTCAGCATCTTTCTCAGAATCTAGACTTTTGTTGCTGTTTTTAGGTCATTTTCAGACATGCCTCACTCTCTGCAAGCTCATCTGGGGTTTTCTCTGCAAAGGTACTGGTGGGGGGGTGGGGGGCTGTCATTTCATTTTACAGATGAGAAAACTGAGGCAAACAGGGTAAAGTGACTTGTCCAGCGTCATGAAGGTAGTGTCTGAGATCAGATTTGAACTCAGGAAGATGGACCCAGCCCAGATTCTATCCACTGTGTCACTTTAGCATCTCAGTTTCTGAGTTCCTTTAATGGCAGCTGGTCTACCAGGCTTACAACAATGTGATGAACTACCATAGAAGGGAAGAACACATTGGGCTGAAACATTTCCTCAAGCCCTCTCTTCAAAGACCCACACAGTTTATGGGCTCAGAGTAAACTCAAATGCTTTTCTCAATTAGTCTTATGGGACATATGGGAGATAAGATATAAGAAAACTCAGCATAAACCTGGGGAAATTTCACTCATACTCATTAATTGTTAACCTCAAGGCTAGAAGGCCAGGCCTATACCTCAGGTTAGAAACTGGAACAAAACTAGATTCTTGAAATCCATTTAACAGTTAACAAAAGGTGGTTACTTAAACATCACTGGTGAAGGATGTTCTAAAATATGGTATTGATTGAGCTGACCATAGCTATGCCAGTGTTGTTCATGTTGTTAGCCTACTGGTCACAAACCCGAAAGAGGAGTTGGGATTCCTGATGCCCAGGCCCTTATGTAATCTGGCAGCCAGAAAGCCATTCTAATATCCTGAAACTATAGTGCCCTGAGTTAATTAAGTCTCAAGAGTATTTTCAATATCTCTTTAGGAAAATAATTATCCTAACTTAACTAGAGGAAACCTGGGAGATGTTTCTCCTACCACACCATCTTCTAACATCTTCCCTTAGCATTTTCTGTGAATCCCATTATCTCCCAAGATGCCTTCCAAGAGAACTAAATCCCAATATTACTTACACTAGTAAATAAAGCATATTTAAATTATTTTTCTCTAGCTTTTTCCACTCCATCTACCAGAATCCCAAGAAACTCTAATTTATTGTCTTAATCCAATTTTATTCTACTCTGTGCCAGGTATGTAGGCTCGTGGGATACAATTGAAATTATATAGTTGCTGCCCTCATGAAGTTTACATTCTATTAGGGGGGAACCAATATATTAAAAAAGAAGTCAATCCAAAATAAACAAAATATTTTCTTGGGGGAGGGAGACATTAATAATTAGGAGAATTAGAAAAGGTCTCTTATAAGTAGTTCCTCAAGCTAAGCTTTAAAGAGGAAAATAACAATAAGACTTGACATTTATGTAATAGTCTCCGATTTAAAATATTTTTCTCCTAGAAAATGGAAGGTCTCTGAGTTCGAGGACCATCACATTTCTTATCTTTGTAACTCCAGTATCTATATACATAGTGGGCACTTCAAGATAGTTTATTAAGTTAGGTAATTCTACATGTCTACATATCTATCCTAACTATCTTGCCTCTATATTAACCCCCACCAAATCACATCTAAACAGATATGTGGCTTTCAAGTACTACCAGAATCTGATTCCATCCTACCTGTCCCATCTTATTTCCCAAGCCATACCTCCAAGCCATACCTCCAATCAGTTGCCTCACACAAAATGTGTTTCTTTGCCCCCTTTCCTTTAATTCTGTTTAAATTCTGCCCACTTTGGAAGGTCCATGCTAAATTTTCTCTTCCATGAAGCTTTTCCTACTTATTCCAGCCACATTTATTTCCCCCTACTCTGAAAAATATAGAAGCCACATGGAGTGAAAAGTGCATTGGATTTTACTTCGAAACCCTGGGTGGAAGACCTGGCTCTGGCTTTATAATCTTGGATAAGTATCCTTGCTTCTCTAGACCTCATTTCCTTACTTGTCAAATAAAAAAATGAACTGAGTTCTAAAATCCTTTCTAATTCTAATGTGTCAGTGTCCATCTTCAGAAAACTTCCAAAATAATTTTCCTAAAGTTCAGATTTGGCCATCTAACCCCACCCATACACACACACACACACACACACACACACACACACACACACACACACACACACACATCCTTGATAACTCCAGTATCTATTACCTCTCAAACAAGACACAAACATCTCCTTTGGGCAATTGAAGTTTTCACAATCTAGACCTTTCCAACTGTTCAGAGGTTCTAGGCAGTTTTCTTGTACTATTTCTTGCACTATAGTGTCCATATGTTTATTTTTTTAACTTGTCATGTTTTGTTTTGTTTTGTTTTTTTGGGGGGGTACACCTGCAATCCTTAAGTTGCCTCTGTACATCCTGTCTTCAAGATCTGGGTTTTGGGTCATTTGGAAAACATCCTATTTTTAAATGGTATTGCTTTTTGCCTCTCTTCTTCCAGGTTGTCCTTTGCTTCCTTGTTTTTAAATTCACAATCAGTTGTCTTCTCTTCTGTTTCTTTGGTGAGGCTTGCCATTGTGGATCCAAGTTTTTTTTTTCTATTATGCCAATTATTTCTACTGTGCAGGCCAAAAATCTCTTGCCATAATTTTTATTTCTCCTTTACACCATTCTAGAGCACTCTGCTATGGTTCCATGTTATTTTGGGAATCCACTGGGTGTTCTGCCTCATCAAGTTTTGATTCATTTTCCTTTTTCTTGTAATATTTATTCACAGATGCCTGGACTCTTTTACTTCTGGATCTGGAGACCATATTTCCTTCTGTTATTGATATTTTCCCTATTTTTTGTTATGCTCATAGTCTTGGATTGTTGGATGTTCTTCCTCCCTAAGTAATTGGTAATTACAGACTTTTTTCCCCCTTATTTTGCCCTGTTGTTCACTTCTGATTCCCTCCTCTTTGATGGCAATTTCCTTGAGGACTAGATATCAAAAACTCTCAGCCTCCTCCCACTCTGGGTAATTAAAGGCTCACAAGTCTAGGTCTCTGCCCCAAATGACTCTGGGAGTGGGGGAGAGGAGGGATAGAACTGGCCCCAAGTGGATGCTGGAGGCTTTCTCAGTGGCTTAGTCAAGTGCCATGCAGTTCCCCCACAACATGTACCTGCCCCCCCATTCTCTCTGTTCCTCCATATTCTGGCTAAGCTCTGCTCCAATACAAGGTCCTATCATGCCACCACTGTAACAATCTGAGCAAATTTCTGCCCTTTAGGGTTAAGATATCAGTGGCACCAGCAGGAAGAGAAAGTCAGGTTGTGTGTAGAGTTGAGTTCTGTGGCTAGCCCCATGGGTCACCTATGGCGACGTGTAGCCTTGCTGAAGGGAACATAGTGGAGGGAGGAGGGAGGTCCTAAGTAAATTGGTTAAGAGTTATTGGTGCTTTCTACTATTAGTTCATTGAGTTTTTACCTTGCTTGGGTTCTTGGTGTCATAGATCATGGAGACAGCTGAAATTATTTCATCTTTGGTGCATAATTTCTATTTTGAAGAGGGCATAAATATCAGAGAAAATGTCTAGTTTTCTATCTTGGCCACATAACATGAGTCTATGTTGCCTACTGTCTCTATAACCTTGGATGAGTAATGCAAACACACAATGACTCAATTTCTTCATTAGTAAAATAGGGATAACATCCATAAAAGATGTTGCGAAAATCAAATGAGATGATAACTATTTCCATACCTGAATGGCTATAAAAAGAGCAATTGTTGCACCCATTTTGCATTTGAGATATTATTTTAGAAAGCTGCAATATATACTTTAATTTCATTTCTTTCTCTTTTTTTGCAGAACAATCTTTTCCACTAATCAAGGTCATTTTCACCCCTGTATGCCGGAGTATTAGCAACCCCACATAATACATTGTCATTCAAGATTTAATGAGTATTGTCTCAATTCTTTCATCTGGGTCATCAAAAAGTTATTGACTTGTCTGACGTCCAGGATTGACACCCAAGGGGCACCATTCCCTACCAATCTAACACCGAGACGTGCAGACATGAAATTTGGCTCCTCTCCTATAACCAGTTGACCCTGTTCCCTTCAGTATTCAATGAGAATGCTAGGCAAGCTGGAATCAAAATCCTCACTGAATCAATACTGATTCCATCCACTGCATCCCCCTTGTCTATATATCTTGTCACTCTATCATAGGGGAGATTAAACTGACCTCCCAGCATTCACTAGTCAACATAATTTTCCCCTTAACAGAGCTCCAAATATCCAATTGATCAGGCCCCAGCCAATGCAGTAGCTTCATACAATGACAAGAGAAAGCCTCTGCATAAATTTTCTCCAAAGTGTTACCAGGGAAAAAAATTTGCTGGAAGCCATATGTAACATGCATTCCAAGGTGATCTGATTAAAATGAGCACAGCAGCACAAATTATGTATTTAGAGGCTCTTCAACATGGCCAGGGGAGGCAGAAAATCTTTTCCCCCCTTCTCCTCAGGCTCAGAGATGAACCGGATTGACAGCAGCATAAAAAAGCTATATGAGCAGCCTCAAGAGCTGTCACTCCTGACTTTAGCACTCAGCATAATTATTAAAAGGGAGCAATAAAAATCCATCCCCAAGTCTTTGAGCTATCCCGTGCTCTCTAAAACGAGCTGACAACTGGAGATGCATAGATTTGGAAGGCAGCAAAACTTAGAGCTTTTAAAAGTGCAGGCAGAAGTGCATCTCTGAATGAGGGGAGTACATTAAAATTATTGGCCAACCTATTATGGGAAATTTACAAGCTCAGAGAATTTATCGCAATCTGTTCTATTTGATTCTTTCCTATTGTATGCTAACCCTCTTTTTTTTTTCTAATAAAGCTTTGCCTTAAAAAAAATAAGTGACCGAAATATCCTTCATACAACTTCACTGGTGTTTCATATAAAATCAGCATCTATGAAATGTTCTAACAATTAATACCTCATTGAATGTTTAGCAAACAGCACACTCAGTGCCTAATAATAAAGATGTAACATTTTATGCTCCACAGGATATTTTGTTGATGGAAATCTAAGAGGCATAAAAATCTGGGTTGTTGCAGGATGGATCTTATTTACAACAAAGATAGCAGAAACGTTGGTCTATTTAGACATATAAAACTTGCTGTACTAATGATGAGAACACCCTGGAGATTAGAGATACAGCGCTTAAGCAATACAATATATTCCTGTACAAAAGAATTCCATACTAGGGAATGAGTACTGTGCCAACAAACAAATGGAGAAAATGATTATTTTATACTGTTTGCAGGTTTCTCTTTTATACCCATTCTACCATTCATAGATCAGAACTGTCCCTGGCTTTCTTGATTTTTTTTTTAATCACCACACAAAGACATGAATGATATTTGCTTAATGTACTTCTTTTGCAAGATACTCAATGTAGTTAAAAGAAAATGAAACTGTACATGGTTTCTCTTCAGGGAGTGGTGACTTGCTGGTTCGGAATGAAGCATACATTGTCAAATAGACAATATACCAATTAGTTTTGCTTAACTCTATTTCATTGCCATAATTCTAGCCTTTGGATACTATTTGGCTGGGCATATATTGGTTCAAAATACGATATAATTTTCTTAGAGTTTGACCAGATTTATTTCTTCAGAGTCTGGCCATTGGTGAAAGGAGGGTCCCTTTTCTCACATTCTTCAGCTGAAGTCTTCAACCCAGCAACCTCGGAGGGGAGCGGGGAGAGGAGGTAGCTTATGGCTTAAGTTATAGCTCACGTATAGGTCTCCCCTCAAAGTAGGGGGTAGTAAAAGAGGCTGTTGTTCAGTCATGTCTGATTCTTTGTCACCCCATTTGGAGTTTTCTTGGCAAAGATACTAGAGTAGTTTGCCATTTCCCTCTCCAGCTCATGTTACAGATGAAACTGAGGCAAGCAGGGCTCAATGATTTGCCCAGGTCATACAGACAGTAAGTGAAGTTATATTTGAACTCAGGTCTTCCTGACTTCAGAACCAGCACTCCGTTCACTAAGCCACCTTCCTGCAATGAAAGAAATACTAAGTATAAATCAGGTATGAGGCAAGTATTTTATTCTTGAATAAAGAATAAGCAATGAATGTTAACTTTAAAAAGGTTAAGTCATAACTTATGACTCCCTGTTACAATCTGCTTAGAGACTAATATCAGCATACATACATATCTTGTAGGTATCTAGGTACTGTCATCTTGTCTCTCCCATTGTAAGTATAGGTAAGCTCCTGAGAGCAGGAATTGTTTTTGCCTTTCTTCATATTCATGCAGCTAAAACAGGGCTTCACGCATAGCAAGTGCTTACTAAATGCATGTTGAATGACAGACTATTGGTTTCAACATAATCTCAGCAAAATCAATAGGACTGTCCTCTTCTCCCTTTACCATTCTATCAAGAAACCATTTTGTGGTTTAATTTGCCCTTCATTCCTTCCAGTGACATTCATTTTAATCTGATTCACTCTGTAGAAAAATGGAAATAGAAGGAGAAAGAAAAGAGTGTATGAGCCCAACAATCTCTTGGAATGGTCCAGAGCCAACACCAAGGGATACACTACCAACATCCACAGTGTCCAAGTAAATAAAGTGAACTTAGAATTCTGTGATCATTAAGTGTCACTAAGAAGGCAGAGGTCTATGTCTTCATAGGTATTTCCTGAACAATTTATATTAATGAAGAAAAATTCAACAATGGGAGAATGCAATTAGGTAGACTGTCACCTTATTTAATTATAATTATTCTCAACCTAGTGTAGCCCTGTGGGTAAAACCTAAGATCTAGTAACCTTAAGACAATTTTTCAAAGCTAGTGGTACTTTGTAAAGATTCATGAATACAGAGTATCCCTGCCGTGGCCACACGCTGCCCTCGTCCACCGCCGCCGCAGCCATGCCCCGAAAAATCGAGAAATAAAAGACTTCTTGCTCACAGCCAGGAGAAAGGATGCCAAATCTGTCAAGATTAAGAAAAACAAGGACAATGTGAAGTTTAAGGTTCGCTGCAGCAGGTACCTGTACACATTGGTTATCACAGACAAAGAGACGGCAGAGAAACTTAAACAGTCCCTGCCTCCTGGTTTGGCTGTGAAGGAGCTGAAGTGAAGCAATCATTCATTGTTAGACCTATATTAAAATGTAGGAGAAAAAAAAGAAAAAAAAAAAAAAAGATTCATGAATACAGAAAGAGCCAAAACTTCCAAACACTCCACAGCACAGAGATGATTCAGGGGAAACTGGAGACCTGGCCCCAAGCCTATTCCTTCTTTTACAAACATGTTCACTTCTATAGTCCAAGTACTTATTCTATTAAAAGCCTAAGATTTTGAAATGAAGGAACACGCAGAAAGATGTCTGATGAAACAATTTGCTGCTATTCATGCAAATATTTTTCTTTCATATTTGAAAAATGTGCATATAGGTAAATTATAGCTGCCCTCATAGCTGTCTTTAATCCTAGAAATATAATAATCAGCTAATTTTATATCCTTATGTTGGGAATGCTTCTCCCTAACAGACAATTTAGGAGGCATCAATCAATGGACCTCATCAAGAATTCCTTGGGGATGAGATTAGTGCAACCCTTGTACCCACTGAAGAAATACCAGAATTCTGCTGTCAGTATATAGCTCACTTCAGAGTAACTCCTATGACATTGTCCAGTCATGTTGTAGTTAGACATCGCTATTGTTATTCATACTTCATATTCAAAGAGGACCAAAATGACATCCCAATGTCAGGGTCAAGGTACAGTGCATTTGACTGTGGCAGATAAGTCCAATACAAGCTCAGAAGGCTCTACCATATGTCAGGCACAAATAGTCAATTTTAACATTTGGTATGATGATATTTGCTCTTCTCACATTTCCTAGTGTCTACTAAGCTAAACCACTAGATTAGAATTAGGAAAATCTGATTCCTTGTTCAGAAGACCTTCCTCAGATACTAGTTGCATGCCCCTGGGAAAGTCATTTAAAACTCTGTCTTCTGGGGTGGCTAGGTGGAGCAGTGACTAGGGCACTGGCCCTGGAGTCAGGAGTACCTGAGTTCAAATCCAACCTCAGACACAGCACTTACTAGATGTGTGACCTTGGGCAAGTCACTTATCCCTGCCTTCTCCCTCCAAAAAGAAAAAAAAAAAAAACACCTCTGTCTTCCTCAGTTTTCTCACCTCCAAAATGCGTATAATAACACACCTGTCTCCCAGGGTGGTTGTAAAGATCAAATGAAATAATATTTGTAAAGTGCTTTGGAAAACATAAAGCATTATATAAATCTTAGCTATTTTATTATTATAATGCTGCTTAAACAATCAGGGGCAGTGGCAAGTAATAGGCTTGTGGGTCACATTTCTGCCAGCAGCTACTATATATTATATATACTATATATTATATAATATATATATAATATATATTATTTATATTTATATTTATATTTTTATATTTATATTTATATATTATATAATATATATATAATTATATATATATAATATATATATAATATATATAATATATATTATATATATATATATATATAAATATTCCATGGGACAGTCAAATATGATACATGCTAATACTTTAAGTGACTTAAAAATATCCTAGGTTCCAGTGAGTCCCAGGAACTAATTGTCTTTATGTCTATAAAAATGTGTTAACATCATCTTTTGATTTACAATTGCATCTCCTTTTGACTTTTGACAAAACTCAGCTTTAGAGCTAATTTTTTTTTCCAAGATAATAGTATCTGGCATCTGTATAGCAAATAGCAGATTTGTTACTGTTGTTGTTGGTCAGTTATGTCTAATTCTTCATGACCCCATTTGGACTTTTTGGGGAAAGATATTGGAGTGATTTGCCATTCCCTTCTCCAGCTCATTTTATAGATGAGGAAACTAAAGTCAATAAGGTTAAGTGACTTGCCCAGGGTCACACAGCTAGTAAGTTTCTAAGGCCAGATTTGAACTCAGGAAGATGAGTCTTACTAATTTCAGGTTTGGCATTCTATCCACTGTACCACCTAGCTGTTCCATTTAACACATTACAAAGATGCTATTTCAACTGATCTTGGGGATTCAGAAAGTCCAAAGGGCAGGTACCATAAGCCTAATTTTATAGAAGAGGAAACTACAGCTCAGGAAAGTTAATTGACTTAAAAAGACATAATCATAAACTAAAAAAGTTGTAAGAGACTTTTGAGGTCCTCTAATTCTACCTCCCCATTTTACAGGTGAGAAAACTGAAGCCCAGAGAGGTCAAGAAGCTGACCCAAAGTCATAAACAACTAGTTCATGGCAGAATTGAGACTTAAACAATTATCATTCTACTAGACTCTGCTGCCTTCCCTGGGGTCAAGCAATTAGAAGAGGGAAAGCTAGTTAAGAACCTAGGGTTTATAGCCCCAATTCCAGGGCTCATTCCACCACAGAGCTGAAAGAAAGCACTGATAGGTGCCATACCTTGTTTAATATGCCTTAATCACTTTAAACCTGGCTGTAACCTCTCTTTTCCAGATTTATTTTTCATTATTCCATTTCATATACATGATCTTTATTCTAGATTACATATGTATTATATGTGCATATATATAATATGTGTAATATAATATACATATATATTCTAGGTTATTTATATACATGACCTCTATTCTAAATTACTTATTACTTATGAACTCAATCATTCATCTCCCACCTCCATGCCTTTACAGTAATTGTTCCTGGTGCACTCCATTTTTACTTTCCCTTCTTAGACTCCTTAAGTCCTTTCCAAGCTCAGATCAGGTGGAATCTCCCAAAAGTGTTTTCCTAATCTCCTTAGCTATCTGGGTTACCACCCTCCTCAAATTATCAGGGGAAGTACTTATTTGCTTTCCTATTATATCCTTTAAAGGAATGTAAGCTCCTTAAGAGTTGGGAATTTGTTTTGTTTTGTTTTGTTTTTGTCTTTTCATACCCAACATCCAGTAAAATTGCTGCATAATAGTTACTTGAGAAATATTTATTAAATTAAATTCAAGTGAATTGTTTTTCCATAGACAGGAGGAGAATGAATGACTGGAAAATGAAGCAGGCTAACAATGTAAAGGCTGTTAGGGAGCATGAATAGAGCATTGAACCTGAGTTCAAATCCCACTTCAGATACTAGCCTGTAGGAAGCTGTACAAGTCTCTTAACCTCTTTCATTTTCAGTTTCCTAATCTATAAAATGGAGATAATAAGAGTAATTCTGTCCCAGGTTTGTTAGGAGAATCAAATAAGATAATATTTCTAAAGTGCTTAGCAGAACTTAAAGGACTCTATAAGGACTATCTATTGTGTTGCTGCTGTCCTTATCACCACCACTACCAGCAGCAGCAGCAGCATCATTTAAGGTATAATTGACTGGTGCCCTAGGGGCAGCAAGATGATACATTGGATAAAACTCTCAGCCTGGAGTCAAGGAAGACCAAATCTAATCTTAGACACTTACAAACTTATACACTGGGCAAGTAGGCATTCAGTAAATATTTCCTTCCTTCTTTTTTCTTTTCTTTTCTTTTCTTCCTTCCTTCCTTCTTTCCTTCCTTCTTTTCTTCCTTCCTTCCTGAATGTTAGATTCGGTATCCATCAAATATTAAAATAGCCAGAGGAAGGTCTCTAACATATTGAGCAAACAATCTTTGGAGGATTTATGGAAACACAAGGAAAAGAATGACACACAAAGGCAGAGCCAAGATAGCAGAATGAAGGAGACTTTACAGCCAAGCTCTCCCAACATTCCCCTCCAAACAATTTTAAAATAATGCATCAAGTTAAATTTTGGAGTAGCCTAGCTAACAAAAGATTGAGATGAAACATTTTTCTAGCCCACAACAACTTAGGGAATCAGCTGGAGGAGTCTGTGCTAATATGGCTGGGACTGGCCTAAAGTGTGGCAGCAAGACCAGCTGTGAGTCTTGGACAGTTTCAACAGCAGTCATAGCAGTTTTGGGAGTTCTCAGCCCAGAAAGTAAGGGGATTGGAAAACTGGTCAGAAAGAGATTACAAGGGAATCCTGCACAAGCACTGGACAAAGATAACTGGTGACTTCATTGCCCACACTCAGTTCCAGGTCACAGTTTCAGGATGAAGAGGAGCACTTGCTGTCACAAGGGAGCTGGGGCCCTAATAGCACTTCCAGGGCAGAGAAGAGCAATAGCTCATATGGATGCAATGCAGTGGGGCCCTACCTAGGTAAGGACCAGAGTGCAAACCTGGAGAGAAGTGACCACACCTCCTCCTGGATGATCCCATTTGGAAGCAGCAAAAAAAAAAAAAATGAGGGACTCCAGAACTGGCTATAAAAATAGCAGCTAAAAAAGGCTGAAGCAGTCTTCCAGGGACAGAGCCAAGATGACAGAGCACTTAGCTGAGTTCTCCCAACATTCCCCTCCAAACAACTTTAAAATAATGCCTCACAATAAATTCCAGAATGGCAGAGCCAACAGAGGGTCACAATGAGCCATTCTTATAGCCTAAGACAACACAAGAGATTGGAAAGAGTGATTTGTAAGACAGGGGAGGAAACTGACCCAGAGTTCACATAGATGAACAACCATGGGACGAGGTGGAAGTGACAGAAGCAGCAGCAGCTTTGGGACCTCTCAAGCCAGAGACAGTAAGAGAAACTGGCAAGTGTCAGAAAAAAAAAAGTACAGGGAATCCCTTTGCTAGCATTAGACATAGCACCAGACACTGTTTGGCAGCCCCATTGCCTACACTTACTTCTGGGTCACAGAGAGAAGCACTTTTAGTAAAAAATGTAGTGGAAGCCTTGAGGTGCAGTATCGTTTCTAGCCCCAAAGGATCAGGGACCCTGAAAAATAGTATCATTTCTGGTCCCAAGGAAGGAGGGGCCCTGAAGAGAAGTATCAATTGAAATCCCAAGGGATCAGGGGCTCTTCCTGGGCAAGAAAGAGAAGGCAATGACCACACTCCTCCCTAGATCACATCACATTGAAAGCACCTAAAGCTTCAAATCCCTCAGAAGTCCAGAAATAGCAGTGGGGAAAAGTCTAAAGCTTAAGCTTTAGATAGAGACCTTCCCTCTACCACAGGAACAGAGGCCAACATTAAATAAAGTTCCAAATCAAGAAATATAGTGGGGAAATGACCAAACAATACAAAAAGAACCTAGCCATAAAAATCTACTATGGTGACAGGAAAGATCAAGACACAAACTCAGAAGACAATGAAGTAACAATAGCTACTAAAAAAGCCTCAAAGAAAAATGTGAATTAGACACAAGCCCAAGAAGAATTCCTTGCAAAGCTAAAAATTATTTTCAAAATCAGAATGATAGAGAAAAAATTAGATAAAAAATTAAAAGCAAAGGGAGAGAATTATTAAAGGACAATTAACAGCTTGGTAAAAGAGGCACAAAAGGGGTGGTTAGGTGGCTCAGTGAATAGAGCACTAGCCCTACAGTCAGGAGGACCTGAGTTCATATCCAGCTTTAGACACTTAACACAAAAACTAGCCATGTGACCTTGGGCAAGTCACTTAACCCCAACTGCCCTATCTTACCCCCTCCAAAAAGAGAAAAAAGAGGCACAAAAATACTGAAGCAAATAACACCATAAAAACAGAATTACACAAATGGAAAAAGAGGTACAAAATTCATTGATGAAAATAACTCCTTCAAAAGCATAACTAGCCAAATGAAAAAAAAAGAGAGAGAGATACAAAAACTCACTGAAGAAAACACTTCCTTAAAAATTAGAAGTGGTCAAGTGGAAGCTAATAACTCCAAGACATCAAGAAACAATAAAACAAAATAAATAAATGAAAATAATAGAAGAAAATGTGAAATTCTAAATCAAAAAAACAACTGACCTGGAAAATAGAAGAAAATAGGATGGAAGGAAATATACAGTAAGTAATCATAACTGTGAATGGGACTGAGATGAACTCACCCATAAAATGGAAGTGGAGAGAAGAATGGATTAAAAACTAGAATCTAACAACGTGTTCTTTACAAGAAACAACTTTAAATAGAAAGACACACGCAGAATAAAAATAAGAAACTGCAATAGAATCAGTTATGCCTTAGCTAAAGTAAAACAAAAAAAAAGTGGGGGGGGGAGGAGAGTAATCATGATCTCAGACAAGCACAAAGCAAAAATAGACCTAATTTAAAGAGATAAGGGGAACTACATCTTGTTAAAGATACCACAGACAATAACATATTATCAATAGTAAACATATATGTACTATATGGCATAGCATTCAAAATCTTAAATGAATACAAGATATAGGAAAACTATATTTTTGGCGGACCTCAGCTTTCCCTTTGCAGAGTGAAATAAATCTAACCACAAAATAAATAAGAAAGAAGTTAAAGAGATAAATGGAATCTTTTTAAAAGTTAAATATGACAGACCTCTGGAGAAAATTAAATGGGAATAGAAAGGAATATACATTTTTTTCACCTCCATATGATACCTTCACAAAAACTGACCATGTTTTTGGGCAGGGGTAGGAAGCTGCAGCCTCTAGGCCACATGTAGTCCTCTGGGTCCTCAAGTTTGATCATTTGACTGAATGAATATTCACAGAACAAATTCCCTTAATAAAAATATTTGTTCTCTGAAACTTGTACTCAGACAAAAGGCTGGACCCAAGGACCTAGAAGGCTCACATGTGGCCTTGAGGCTTCAGCTTCCTCACCCCTGTATTAGGGTATAAAAACCTCACAACCAAATGCAGAAAAGCAGAAATATTAAATGCACACTTTTCAGACCATAATACAATGAAAATACATTTAATAAAGGGCCTTGGGAGTATAGGTTAAAAATTATTTGGCAACTAAATAATCTAATCTTAAAGAATAAGTGGTTCAAAGAACAAATAATAAAAACAATCAGTAATTTCATTTAAGATAATGACAACAATGAGACAACATACCAAAATTGTGAGATATAGCCAAAGTGGTACTTAAAGGAAAATTTGTAGTTTCAAATACTTACCTCAAATTTAAAAAAGAGAAACAGAGTAGGCCAATTAATTGAGTATGCAACTAAAAGAAAAACTAGAAAAGAATAAATTAAAAATCCCAAACACCAAAGTGGAAATCCTAAAAATTGAAGGTGAAGTTAATGAAACTGAAAGCAAAGAAAAAGAAATTAACTAATAAATAAAACTAGAAAATGATTTCATAAAAAAAACAAATAAAATAGATTAATGGTTGGTTAATTCAGTCACCAAAAAGAAGAAAACCAAGTTACACATATAAAAAATGAAAAGGGTAAATGCAACACCAATGAAGATTTAATTGAAGCAATTATTAGAAGCTATTTTACTCAATTATATGTCAATAAAACTGACAATCTAACTGAAATTAATGAATGTTTACAAAAATAAAAATTTCCCAGATTAACAGAAGAGTAAATTGAATACTTAAATAACCCTATCTTAGAAAAGGAAATTGAACAAGCTATCAATGAGCTAAGAAAAAAATTTTCAGGACCAGAAGGATTTCTAAGTGAATCCTAAAAAAATATATTTAAAGAACAATTAATTCCAATGCTATATGAATTATTTGGGAGAAAAAATAGATAAAGGAATCTTCCCAATTTCCTTCTGTGACACAAATATGGTTTTGATGGCTAAACCAGAGAGAACAAAAACAGATAAAGAAAATATAGTTTTCCAATTTCGAATTTCCCTAATGAATATTGAGGCAAAATTTTTAGTGGGGAGATAAAAGCAACATACCACAAAATCATACACTAGGACATGTGAGATTTATACCAGGAATTCAGGGCTGGTTCAATGTTTTGTAAAACTATAAGCACAACTGACCATATTAATAATAAAAAAACAACAAAAATCATATGATTATATCGATAGATGCAGGGGGAAATCTTTTGACAAAACAGAATCTTTATTTCTATTAAAAACATTCTTATCTAAACTACCAAAATTCTACATAAATTAACTTTCATACTAATCAAATTGCCAATGAATTATTTTATAGAGCTAGAAAAAATAATAACAAAATTCATTTGGAAGAATTAAAGTCAAGAATATAAAGGGAACCAATGGGAGAAAATAATGTGAAGGAAAGTATCCTGGAAGGAAAAGATTTCAAATTGTATTATAAAGCAGAAATCATCAAAACAATTTGGTACTGGTTAAGAAATAGAGAGGTAGATCAGTGGAATAAATCTTATACAAAATATACAATAAGAGGCAACAAAGTGATACAGTAGATAGAGCACTGGGCTTGGACTCAAGAAGGTTCATCTTCATGAGTTCAAATCCAGCCTCGGACTCTTATTAGCTATGTGACCCCAAGCAAGACACTTAATCTGTTTGCCTCAGTTTCCTCATCCATAAAATAAGCTAGAGAGGAAAATGGTAAGCCACTCTGGTGGCTTTTTGCAAAAAAAAAAAATGGGTCATGAAGAGTTGAACATAACTAAAAAAATTGAACAACAACTACAAATATATAGTAATAAATGACCATAGTAATCTAGTGTCTGATAAACCCAAAGATCTACGCTTTGGGGAAAGAACTCAGTCAGTATCTGATAAAGATTGTTAGAAAACTGGCAAAAACTAAGCATACACCAACATATGTAAGGTATACCAAAATAAGGTCAAAAGTTTACCTGATTTAGACATAAAGGTGATGGAGAAAGCAAATTGGGGAGCATAATAGAATTACCAGTCTGATCTATGAATAACAGAAGATTTTAGACCAAACAAGAGATACAGAGGCTCATGGGAATTTTGATCACATGAAATTAAAAAGATTTTCTATAATCAAAACCAATATAGTCACAACTAGAAGGAAAGCAGGAAACTGGAGGAAAAAAATTTGCAGCAAGTTTCTCTGATAAAGGTGTCATTTCTCAAATATATAGAGAACTGAGACAAATTTATAAAAATTAGAGCTATTCTTCCATTGATAAATGGTCGAAGGAAAAAAACAGGAAGTTTTCGGGGGTGGGGGGAATCAAAGCTATCAATAATTGCATTTAAAAAAATACTATAAATCACCACTCATTAGAGAAACTCAAATTTTAAAAACTGAAATATCACTTCCTACATATCAGATTGACTAACATCGTATTTTGGAATACAATATGGTCTATTGTATTCATACTGACATTGGTCTCCATCCTAAATTAGGGAAAACAGCAGTAGTAATATTATATACAGAAACACATATGTAACAAATGGAGAAAACTCAACTCTGAAATCACAGTTTACCCAAATTCAATGTGAGATAGCAATTTGGCTGAAGGCTCCATCCAGTAAATACCCTACTCTTAATGCAGGCATGAACCAGAAATCAAATATCAAAATAATTAATCAAAACATAATAGCAAAACAAATTAGGGGAGGAAATGTGTAAGAAGATTGTTTGTAATTCCATTTCCCCCATATATAAATGAGCACTATTTTCCACAGGTACTATGAATACTATTACCCAATGGTGGTTAATGAACTTTAAATACTCTGGAAATTTATGTTCTGAGGAAAAGTATTAGCTTAAGTGCCAATCACCTGCACCGTGTCTAGAAAACTCTCCTGCCTGGATCCTCATAGCTTGGTCTCCCACTTGACCTTCTCAGTTGCAGACCTCCCTTCCTTCAGCTTCTTGGCATGGCACTTGAGTTCCCTTGCCTCTACCACTCCACTTGAACCCAGCTGGGGTCATCTGCTGACACTCCATCCTTTGCCATTGCTTCCTCTACCTTCAAAGCTACTGTTCACTTTCTCCACTGGGTTGTCACCACTCTCCACCCCAATGTTTCCTCCAACTCCTGCCGCAGCCACTGATGCTGTTGTTACTTCTTTGGGGGGGGGGGTGAAGCAGTAATTATAGTTCTCATAAAGTGAGAGTTCCATCATCCCTAAGGACCAGTAAACACATTTTGTCTTCTTGGTTGTTGATTACACTGTTCCATCCTTAATGACCAAAGGACAATTTAGGATGGCTGTAAGAATATCTTTCTTTTCCTTGTCACTCTCAAATGAGGGAATATTTGTAAAACAACACAACACAACACACACACACACACACACACACACACACACGAACCAGTGCCTGGCACATGGTAGTGTAGCAGCAAGCACCCCAGCATCCCCAGAGTGGCTGCTAACACAGGTTCTTAGATCTGCTTTTGTAAAGGAAAACAACTCAAAATCAGTTAACAAGCTTACTTTAATCAATCAAACATATATCATTTACCTAGTTCAGGGGAAAAAGGTCAGCACCCCAAACTTCAGAGTATACAGACAGATCAAATAGACAGGCTTCCAAACTGTCCAACCATTATATCAATACCAAATCACAGTTACCAGAGAGGGAAGCATCAACATCTGGGTTTTCAAAGTCGGGGGGTTCTCAACAGCTGCCCAGAGTCTCATCTGGTCAATCACAGAACACTTCTCAAAGTGAGCCCCAAAGCAAAGCCTCATATCAAAGATTATATAGCCTTCTCCTGGATCAGAGAATGTAATCACCCTCTTGACCCACTGCCCAATCACACAACATCAAGGTGTGGTCATTCCTGAAAACCAAGCCTCCTACCACAGGCTCCATGTGACCACATTCAGCCTATTAGGAGGCAGAATATATTTTCAAATCAAGGAAGGTTCTCAGAGTCACTTAAGTCAATCAAAGTCTCTTAAGCTAATCAAAGGGCCTAGCGGCAGGTAAGATCTTCAAATCTGCATTTCCATTACAGGTAGATCCTTAATAAACCCTTATTCTCCCCACTTATTCCACTCCCCACCAAATAATGGAAGGTTTCTAGTTGAGGATTATAGATTCAGAACAGGATGGTACCTGAGAGGTCATTGAGTCCAATCCCCTTACATTACACCCAAGAAAATTGATTCCCAGAGGGGAAAAGTAATTTGGCCAATGTCACATAAGTAGTAAATAACAGAGCCAAAATTTGAACACAAGACCTCTGATTCTGACTCCAACACTCTCCACTGCACCAAAGGAAAGACCACATGGCTTTAATGAAGATATTCCCCAAGAGGAAGGCCAGAGCAACAAGGAAAGGGTAATAGACCAGCTTCTTAACCCTGACTCTGAGTTAGGATGAGTGAATTCCTTTCATGTCTTCTCTGATTTAGGGTTCAGGTAAGGTGCCTCCCACATCGTCAGCAACTCCTAATGAATCTTTTTGAGGCTGGGAATGACAGGTCCACCCCTTTTCATTTGTCTTTTCAATAAGTCATCCTACTCAGTAACAAATCATAGAAGGTGCCTTCAGGCTCTGATAAACCTCCAGAAAGCATCAGAAACCCCTAAAGGAGAAAAATTGGCAGTCATTGCAGGATTTCCATTGTCATGTCAAAAACTATGCCTGGCTTAAAAAACATGCCCACTTCCCATGGTGTAATCACAGGCGGAACATTGGGATAGCAAAGTTTCTTTTCTTTTTCCAGAGTTAATGTGCAAAGAGGGACTGGTTTCATTGCTTTTCTTTTAATGGTTTTCACTGTCAATGATTCAAGACACAAATGAATCAATTATCTCATTGAATCTACATAGAGCCGATGAATCTTGTTTGCCATTTCTTCTGCAATCCTCATTTGTACCTTGTACTGAAGGGCATAGTCTTGACAAATGAACACCCAATCCCGTATAAAAAATTAAACATTTGATAAGCTTAAGAAATACGTATCTCTATGCATAGAGCGCTCATGTCTCATGAAAAGTGTACTTGCATAATGATTTACAAACACACAAAAATGTTAATCAAACTCTGGAATTTCCATTTTTAAAATAGATCTACACCTAGCACAAAGTAACTCTGAAGCAGATTAGGCTTTGTAAGAGTAACTGTAAAAAGTTCTTTTAAATACCATGGTTTGTAATATATCTTTGCATCACTCTCAATCCCATTGTCCTTAATGACTCAATGTTAAGCAATGTTTTTCTGTGTTCCTTTGCCCTACTAATCCACCATGATCCAAAACTATTCCAGAAAGCATTAAATACCTTTTACATGTAGTCCGGGAAGGTAGATGGTACAGTGGATAAAGTTCCAGACTGGAAGTCAGGAAGACCTGAGTTCAAATCTGAACTCAGACCCTTACTAAATTTGGGACCCTGGGCAAGAGCAGTTTGCTATGGTTTCCTCATCTGTAAAAGGAGCTGGAGAAGGAAATAGCAAACCACTCCAGTATCTTCACCAAGAAAACTCCAAATGGGTGACAGAGAGTCAGAGAGGACTAAAAAAAAAAGACTCAACAACATACAGTAACAACAATGTGTAAGACATAAGTGCTAGTACTAGAGATAAAAAGAAAAAAGCTCTCTTCTCTTCAGGAATTACATTCTTCTGGGCAGAATACAACATAAACTGATAAGCATGGGCATGTTTATCATCTGAGGAGGAGGAAGAGGAAAAGCTTCCTGTAGGAGAAGCCTTACCTCAAAGTAACCCAGGAACTCTAAAAGGCAGGGTAAGAAGAGAGGGCATTCCAGACATGAGGGATAACCAATAAAAAAGCAAGGAGACAGACATTGCTCCTGCTTCTGATCTTGATTTAAAACAACAACAGAAGTACAAACAGAATGGAAATGAAGGGCTTCCATTTCAGATTTTTGTCCTTAAAGCCCCTAGCCACAGAGGATTCCTCCTTAGAAGAGGGAAAAGAAAATCACTACCCATTTTCTGCATGCAAAGGTCGCTTGATTAGTTTATAGGATATTAAAAGAATAAATGTAGATACCCGCCATGCATTATCCACTGGGAGAGCCACAAGACGCATGTCGAATGGGTAAACATGTGGTGTACAGATATTATCAGAGAAACTGAAGGAAGGCACAGAAATGTATTATTCATGCCACCAAATGCAGTGATTAATGTCCCTCCACATCCCCACTGCTTTCCACCTGTGGACATAAAGAGATTAATTTGTTTAAGTATGTGAAGTGTGACTTCACAAGCTTTGCTAAATAATTTTAAATATCTTAACAGGCCTTACAGAATAAAAGAGCTTAGACACTACTCAGAGTGGGCTCATTTCACTTTGGGGGGGAGGAAAATTTTTCCAACCACATTTTGCTCTCATTAAAAATTTACGAACTTCATAAACACTTGCAGAAGATAATGAAATACAGAGCTATTACTCTCACTGACCAGAAATTACAAAATTATTTCAAGGGGTTTTCTTCTGTTTCTAAATCATTACAGAAACTTTACCAAGCATTTAAGAGAAGTCACAGTACCAAAGCAGAGAGAGCTATTGCAAGGCTGACAAGAGAAGAAGTGAGACAGTGTCTCTCTACACAGATGTTTGGAATGAATGGGAGCCTCACTTGAAACTCCTACAGCATTTCTACATGGCTTTTGAGACCTGCAGCAAACTCCTGCTTATCAGAAATTGATTCTTCTGGTCACTGTAATACTCTGTTGACTAATTACTAACATTCTGAGCCCTTTAATGTTTATAGGAACTTTCTTTTAAAGGAAAAAAGACATGCAAGGGACAGGCTGGAGGCAGCTTATATTGGATTGCAAGAGCAGTGTGTTAAAATTTCAGTGTATTTACACCATAGAAACTAGCAAACAGTACAATTCAAGGCTTGATTCAATATTTTGGTGATTGTCTAAACTTCAAAAAAAAATAAGAGAAGAAACATTAATAATGCAGGTTTAACTTGAAAGTATGTTGTACATACATTTTTTTTTAATTTCCTGAAGTCAGTTAGTTATTAAACATTAGCCCCTCAGATAGGTTAGTACAAATATTATCAACTCCATTTTATAAGTGAGAAAACTGAGGCTCAGAGTGGGAATACATGAGTCATCTCTAATCACACACGACAAATAATTGTCTGGGGATACTCTGCTGTCGGCCCTACCATCCTTCTGCCCACCAAGAAAAGCAGCCCTCCAGAGAGCACCTCCAAAAGACTGAAGTCCATGTCATATAATAACAAAATAATAACAACGGTAAAAAGGGCTTGCATTTTATATAACACTTAAATGTCAGCAAAGTATACTATCATACACTCTACACATACTATCCTCAGAACAACCTTGTGAGACAGGTAATATTATTATCCCCTTTTGCAGATGAATAAACAGAGATTGACAGAGGTCAAGTGACTTGTCAAGAGTCATACAGCTCATTTCCGAGGCTGGATCTGAATTCACATCATCATCAAATTTCAACAACATTTATATTGGACTTATTATGTGCCAGTCACTGTGTTAAGCACTTTAAAATTATTCTCTCATTTGATCTTTCATATGATAATCATTCAGGTACTTGAACACATATGTCATGTCCCTTACCCCTGCACAGTCACCCCTGCCCCCTAGTCTTTACCATATTAAACAGGTTCAGTTCCTTCAGTCCATTTCCATATGAAGCAGCTAGGGGGCACAGTGGTCAGAATGCTAGAATTGGAACCTAGAAGATATGTAGAACAAATATTCTAAGTGAGGAAACTGAGACTCAGAGTGGGAATACACAATTTGTCTGCAATCACACGCAAGTAGGTGTCTGGGAGTACTTACCATCTTCCCTACCACCATTCCCCTTCTGCCCACCAAGAGAAATAGTCCTCCAGAAAAGGACCTCCAAAGCACTACAAGTCCATGTCATATAATAATAGCAAATATAATAACAATGGTAATAAAAGCCATCTAGCTACTTCTTGTAGATGCAGAGGAGCCATTGAAAACTTTTGGGCAGTAGGGTAGATTATCAGGATTTAGGATTAGGAAATTTTCTTTCTGAAAATTGTTGAAATGATGATTATGTGGAGGGTTATGTTAGAATCAAAGAGACTGGTTATCAGGCCATACCAACAATCCATGTAATTCTGTGCTTTTCACAAAAGCAGTTGTTTGAAGTACAGGGTCTTCTCAGTTTCTAAGTTTCAGTAGTTCAAAGCCCAGCTACCACACTGGGCCCTTAGATACATTCACACTAGGGCTCCACACTGTGTTTCTTGGCTAATTACACTTTACTTCCCTCACCATATACTCTTAAATCCTGCTCTCCATACCCAATAGTTCATCTCTTGCCTCTTTGTTTATATATGTATATATATAAGCAATATATATGTATATATGTATATACATATATATATGTATATATATATATGTGTGTGTGTGTGTGTGTGTGTGTGTGTGTGTGTGTGTATATATATATCCCCAGTTTCTGACCCAAAGCAGATGCTTCCTCTTCACTTATGCCTCTTGGGCCCCATAGCTCCCTTCAAGACTCAATTAAAATGTCATCTCCTTGAAAGAGCATCTTCTAATTCCACCCACAGGTTGTGTTTGTCCTTTATTTTCTAAGAGAACCATGGCATCAGGGAAATGATGACATGATTTGCAGTTGACTTTGATTTGAGGGAGGGAGGGCTGTGCAAGGTCACCAGCCTCATTTTCTCCTCCAGACACAATCTGTGAGTAGACTGAGCTGCCTGAATAGGGACCCAGGTAGTTGGGTAACTCAACTTGACTTCTCCCTCTCCTTCTCCTCTCCAAAGGAAGGTAAAATTTGATGACCAAAAGCTGCCCACTTAACTTTAGATTTACTGGCTAGATTTCTTTCTTCCTTCTTTTCCTTATTCCTTCTTTCTTTCCTTCCTTCCTTTCTTCTTTCACAAAACCTTAAACCCAGTTCACTCTGAAGTGCATAGATTGGTCCACAATAGGTCTCTAACCAAGCTCCACTTAATGGCTATATTTTAGGCTCTTCTGGCTTATACTGAATGTCAATAACTGTCTCTTTGGAACAGCAGTCCTGAGGGTCTTCCCCTCCCGGTTTGATTCTTTTTTCTTTTTTCTAATCAAAAAAGCCATTCCTTCACTCACTCTTTAAAGAGGCCTATTCACTGAATGGGCTTTACCTCACTCTAAGTGAGTACCTGAAAAAGCCTTAGCTTAAAAGGGCCAGGGTCTCCCATTGCATCCTGAGTTATCTCCAGTCATCCTGATGAATATCAGGTCACTGGACCCAGATGGCTCTGGAGAAGAAAGTGGGCCTGGTGACCTTGCTCAGCCCTCCCTCATTCAAATCTAAGTCAACTGCAAGTCATGTCATCATTTCCCTGATGCCATGATCCTCTTCAAAAACAAAGGACAAACACAAAAACAATTCTAGCAATTATTGGTCTCCGCCCACCCCATATCTCCAAAGAAGTCACTTTGTTTTTATTTTGCATATATCTGATGTTTGCTTCTCTGAGAAAATCCTGTATTCCTAATATCACAACCCATCCACACTGCAAATGGATTAGAAAGTCTTTGAAGAAAGTAACTGTGCTTAGCACATAATAGGTACTTACTCAATGATAGATGATTGAGTACTCTTTTGTTGTGGTCTCCAAGAATCACAGAGTAACACAGAGGCTTCACTGAACAGCATGGAAAATAAAAAACTTGATACAGATGCACAGCCTTTGTCCAGCTTCCCTACTAGTTCATTGTCTAAAAGTGACATTCCATTGCTCTCCTGTCCCTATGGATCAGACAGGCATTGCTTCTCCCTCACCCTTCCCCAGTTGTAACTCAAATTCTCATCCACATGTACATACAGGTTGTGTTCAGGTATACTCAATATGCCAACAGTTCTTTCCTCAAATTGAGGCTGCCTAGGATTCAGAGCCTAGTCAGGGAAGAGTAGGCTTTCCAGGTTCTGGGAAGACTTAGTTACTCTAGATGCTGCCAGTTTTATTTCTTTTCTCAGATTCCCACTTTCTTCCTCTCTTCCCCTTCCAAGATGCCCTTATTTGAGAGGAGCCAGAAGACTTTTCTGGTGAGGTAGTGTACTATATAAATGCTTGTTTTATGGTCCAGCAGTCCATATGCTTTCCATGGTGCTGTTTCACCAATCAATGTACTTCTGTTCAGTGGAGCCCAACCTCTGTCCCCAACAAGCAGACTGTCTGCTCTCTTCCCATCCTCAGGATGCCCCCTCTTCTGCTTTGAAGATTCCAGCTGGCTGCAATCAGGTCAGGAAAAATCAACTTGACCTTTTTTCCTTCCTTCTCCTCTTGTGCTATAGCCATTTAGTTTTCTGGCTAGGGACCAAAGTTTATGCCCCAGGGCTCTGGTTGGTGTAGGCCAAGAAACAAAAATGGTTAAAATTTTAAAAGGTTCGTCATCAATCCTTAAACTTCATTTTTGGCCCTTAGTAACAAAGTGTGGGGCTAAAGGGAACAGAGCCCAGTTGGAAAGATACTTGGCCAAGATATAAAATTAAAAATATGCCTCTGCATTTTAGAAGAAAGGGAAGCCTTGTGCAAAACTTGCACTTTTAAGTAAAGGTTAGTTGTTAATTTTTTAAGTTTGATGAATAAGAATAATGAACGTTATGAGGAAGTATGCAATTAATGATGGCCTTTTTGAAATAATAAACAAAATTCCCTAGACACCCAACCCAAAGAAATGTGCTGTGCTTCAGACTTGAGTCCCACATGCCTTTCCTCTGTTGTTGATTGTCCCCATTAGTTCATTGGCATACATTAGCATAGTCTTAGACAGTCTCCACTCAAGCTCCAGCTGAGGGATTTCTCTTATTACCTAGGAAATGAAACTACTGCATTTGCATTTTGAGAGATTCCATTAATCCTTCAGTTTTCTAGATCAGATCTGCATTTGCTCTGCATAACTGGGGTCTTGTGACTATTTCTTCCTCCTGCTGTCTTCTGCTGAATACCATGAGTCATTTTAAGTCCTTATACTTCATTCTGTTTCCTCCCCATATACATCCATAAGATAAGATACTTACAACACTTAGCACAGTTTCCGACATATAGCAAGTGCTTGCTAAATTTGTTGAGTAATATAATGCTAATTGACATTATATTCTTAAAACAACATTGAAATTATATCATCATCATTCGCATCAACAAGAATGTATTAAATTCCTATCAAGTGCCAGGCATTATACTAAGTATCAGGAAAACAACAAAAAGGTAAAATTTTGTCCCTGCCCTCACTGAATTTACATTCTCATAGAGAAGCCAACAGGTGAGCAACTTTGTACAGAAAAGACAAGTGTGTGTATGTATATATGTATGTATCTATGCATATGTATTTATACATATATGTGTGTGTACATGTGTGTATCTATAGGAATACAGTGTAAATGAGAGGTAAACTCAGAAGGCAAGCACATACAAAGACCCTGGACCAGCCTTTCACTCAGGCTTCCTTAGCCCTAGTCCTTAAAACCAGTTTAATCCCTTGGCTCAGTTTGCCAATCCCACTTGAAAATGAGCTTACACCTTTTCCTATTTTTCTGCTTTCTTTAGTGAGAAGCTGAGGCGAGGAAAGAAAATCCTACCTTCAACGACTGAAATGATATCATGTCAGAGAGCAGCAAAAAGCAAACAAAAAACAAACAGGCCTTTAACAAGGCAGTCTTTTACTGCTGGGAAACTGATCTAGGTTAACTCCAACCTAAATCACTGTGGCATGCAAATTATCTGAACTGGAAAGGACCAAAAAACACTCACATTGATCCACAGCACCTCCTGCTATACAAATCTATTATTCCTCAGCTAAAGTTTCCCCTTCTATGCACCACATTCTGTAGGACACACTTAACTACATCTAGAAGAAGACATAACGAAAAGGACAGATGAAAGAAAAAAGGCCATATGAATAACTTCATTATTTATTTAGGATCATTTGTCAGTGGTCTTATTTGAATTTCCTGTTTGTACAGAAAAGAACTAATACATTTCATGCAGCATAAGAGGATAACAATCATGATTAAGGGAATGTATGTACAGAATCCCTTTTTAATTTTCTGTTTTATTATGAATATAAATATCAACAGACATGAATATATCAATATACAAGAGGTAGAAAGTAGGGTTATGAATGAAAGTATGACCATGTGTGGTGTACAGCTTTTCAAAGTGTATATTAAATCTAGCACAATGCTACCAACATTGCCCTACTTACCTTTCTCTTTTTGAACTGACTTCTGATCTCTTCTGCATATTGTTTAATGTTTCATTAATACTATTTTCTTCTTCTTTTAAACCACTACTATTACCCACCAACAGCCCATGAAAAATAAAAGTCCTATTTTGAAACAGATAAGTATAATCAATACAATCAAAACAAATCAAGTCATTGGTTATGTCTGAAAATGTATGTCTTATTCTATACCTCCAGTTGGTCATATCTCTGTGAGGAGATGAAAAACATGCTTTGTCATCAGACTTCTGAAGCTATGATTGACAAGTGTATTTACCAAGGATTTTAAGTCTTTCAAAATTTCTTTCCTTTGTATTATTGTTATCACTGTGTTAATCATTTTCCCATTGGTTACTCCATTCCACATCAGTTCATAGAAGCCTTCCCAGGTTTCTCTGAATCCATCCCTTTTATCATTATATGATAACAATCTTGACTCATTTTTTAATTAAATCTGTATTTTTTTCTCAGATAATTGAGTCAAGTTTGAAGTATCTAGTTTATAAGTTTTTACATTCAGTTAAAAAAAAAACACCAGTGTGCTTTTACAGGTTGCAAACACACACACACACACACACACACACACACACACACACACATATATATATATATATATACTTTCCTTTTCTATATATAATTTTTAAATGTCAGAATAGATTTTGTTCAGTCCAAAAAAAATCATACAGTGGGAACCCACAGCTCCAAATGTCAAGATGATATTGACTTTTATTTTCTATTCCTCGGGTCCAAAGTATTTTCTGGGGTTACCAAGATATATTTAGGATAAAGACAAGTACATAATAGAAGAAGAAAGAGTCAGCTACTAAAACTGCCCATTTTAGATCAAAGTGAAAGCAAAGACCAAAAAAAAAAAGAAAATTTTCAAAGCAAACATTTATGAATATATCATTGAGCAATATGGAAATAACCACTACATGCCTAGCCCTGTGAATATACATTCCCTTGAGTAACCTACAGTCTATTTGGCAGGAAAGCCAGCATACATCACCAGTATGTAATTGTATCATACCAACTATAAGAATAATAGGAATTCCAAGAGATGAAGCCACAGTGTAGACCATGGAAGGATCCATAAATAAGCTGGATCTTGAGTTGACCTTTAAAACATGAGCAAGATTTATATAGAGATGTAACAGAAATAGAGTAAAGAATATGGACAAAGGCTCATATGTAAAAATCAGCAGAGCATGTATAATGAGGAATAATGAACAGATTTGCTTGGATAAAATGGAAAATGTTTGTTGTAGTGTATTTTTAGGTTTATGAAGATGTTGGTCTACATCTATGATGTCACCAGTACTAGGGTACTCCCAGTGTGAAAGTTCTTTCTACTAATCCAGATAGACAGCTCAGTTCTAACCTGGTCTTCAAGGGTTGCCTACAATCTGGCAGTTTAAGTGCTTGAGGTCACACACCCTCTATGTGGAAGAAACAAGATTTAATATATGTTTTCTCTGACATTTTGACTAGTCCTCTATCCCCATTCTGTGTTGACCTCTTTATTAAGGAATGGAAGGAAATAAAGTCAAGAGGTACATTTGGGACTAGATTATTTAAAGGTTCAAAAACCAGTCAGAAAAAATTTGTACTTGACCATGAATACAACCCTGTGAGGTAGGAACTAGTATTATTCCCATTTTACAGATGAGAAAACAGAGGCCAAGAAGGGTTAAAGGACTTTACCAGAGTCACTTACTGCTAGTAAGTGCTTAATGCAAGATTTTAGCTCAGATCTAGCATTCTGTCTTCTCTGCCACTTTGCTGCCTTGTAAAGTGACAGAGAGCTGAATTATGGTAAAATCAGTGAGAGAAGGAAAGGAAAGAATCAGTTCAAAAGGCAGGAATTAGTGACAAATGTCATAGTTAAGATGAATGAGAAGAGTCAAGGATGACCAGGAGGTTTCTAGCCTGGAGATGTCTTGTAGGTATTTGGAAATATAGGACTGAATGCAGGTAACATTTGAGGCAGAAGATAAAGATTGTGGAATGGTATTTATAGAGGTAGTCAGTGAAATCAAAGGAATGAATGTGTTTGCCAGGGAAGTGAGTTTAGAAAGGATTCATCCAAAGAAACAAGAAAAGGAGCAGTCAGGCTTGTGAGAGGAGAACCAATAGAGTGTAGTGCCAAAGGAAAACAGAGGAAGAGAACTTCTCAAGTTATGCTGATCAATAGTGAAAGACACAGTTGAGAAGCTGAAAAGTACATAGGATAAGAGAAATCTGCTGGATTTGGCAAGAAACAAGCTATGGGAAAATGATCATCAATAACATTTTAAAAGATGCACAGGGAAGGGAGATACAGAAAGGAAGATAAACAGAGAATTAAGCATATATACAAAGGTTTTTTATTTTCTTTTATTTTGACATGAACAACCTCAGTAGAATGGTGAGAATGGAAGTTCACTTTCATGGAGTCAAGAAAGAAATGAATTGAAAAGGAGTGGAGACAGGTGGCAAAATATTTATTTGTTGAAAAGAGAACACAGCTACCGACTAAAGGAAAAAAATGCAGGATCAAACTAAGGATTTGGTTTTATTTTTCTTTATTTTAAGATGAAAGAGAGAGGGAGATATGGTAGATAGAAAGCTAGCCTTAAAGCCAAGAAGTCCTGCCTCTGACAGATACATAGCTACATGAGACTGGACAGGTCAGTAATTCACAGGTAACTCTGTAAGACTATAAATTGCAGAAGTGGCATTGATTTGCATTGGTCAAAGGATTTTCCTCATATGGGAGTTCCCTGTAACTGGGGAATCACAGGTTTAGTACATATCCCTAACTCTTATTTTAAGATATGAGATAGGTAGATATAATTAAGGAAAAGAATCATGAAAGGAAAAAAAGATTGAAAATGTTAGAGAGAGTGGAGTTAGAGAGTTAAAGAAAACTTAAGAGTCAGTAAACATTTGCTAAATGCCTACTATGCACTGGGTACTGTGCTAAGCACTGGAAAGGTCAATTTTGGAAATAAGGTGACAAAGGAAATGGGAAGAGATGGACATCGGGAGAGATGGAAGTGAGACTATGAGTTAAAGATTAGATTTATAGAAGGAGGAGGAGGAGGAGGAGGAGGAGGAGGAGGAGGAGGAGGAGGAGGAGAAGAAGAAGAAGAAGAAGAAGAAGAAGAAGAAGAAGAAGAAGAAGAAGAAGAAGAAGAAGAAGAAGAAGAAGAAGAAGAAGAAGAAGGATTTCCCCTTGGACTAGAGGAATGATTTAGAAGAAAGGTGTGGGAATATGGTGAAATGAACATGGGGTGCCTGAGGGAGTTCACAGCAGATGATCTCAATCTTCATGGTTATGGCACTGTAGGATGAGGATTTGGAGTTGGGGCTGAGGGGTAAGAGAGTTTAAGAAAAATGAGAAGTTTGGCATAGTCAATGCTAGGTATGTTAAAGAGACAATGAAAGATGAATGAAAGGATTGGTAGGCAGCTGTAAGGGCCAGATGGAAGAATCACAAAACCATCTTATAACAGGTAAGGCCTAGGTCTTCATCATTTATAGGCTCATATTTCTGAAAGGGAAAGTGTCTCAAAGGTCATCCAATCTAATGTCCTTATTTTAATAGATGGAGAAACAGTCCCAGACAGGTGAAATGACTTCTCCAAGGTCACACCATAATAAATTATAGAACTATGATTTGAACTCTGATTCTCTTATTCTAAATCCAGCACTCATGCTCTTAAGAGAAGTGTCAGGAGTGGGATTTGAATTCATACCTCCATAGAGATACCAATTATATGTTTTACTTTTTAAATTATTTTTTCAGTTAATAAGTATTTATTTTCTCTACCTACCACTTCTCCCCCTCCACTGAAAACAAAAACAAAACCCTTGGTTAAAAAAGAAGAAAATATATTTTACAAGGGTTTTATAAAACTGTATTATGTATTATAGAAGTAGCAGTAGTAGTAGCTGTTGTTGTTCAATAGTTTCAGTCAAGTCCAGCTCTTCATGACCACATTTGGGGTTTTCTCAGCAAAGGTCCTAGAGCAATTTGCCATTTCCTTCTCCAGTTCGTTTTACCAATGAGGAAACTGAGGCAGACAGGCTTAAGTGACTTTCCCAGGGTCATATATCTAGTAAGTGTCTGAGGCCAGATTTGAACTCCTAACTCCAAGACCAGCTCTCTAGCCACTGTGCCACTTAACTCTGTGTGTATGTGTGTGTGTGTGTGTGTGTGTGTATAGATAGATAGATAGATAGATATAGATATAGATAGATATAGACATAGACATTGACATAGATATAGACATAGACATAGATATAGATAATGAGCTTTTAAAATTCCCACATTGCCCATATACTAAAATATGTGTTTCATTCTGCATATCTTTTTTTCAGGCCCTTCTATGCCACTAAAACATGGGTAGCATTCTTCATTATCAATCCTCTGGAATCATGATTGATCACTATTTTGACCAGAGCTCTTAAGTCTTTCAAAATTATTTGTTTTTACAGTGATGTTTTTATTATATAAATTGTTCTCCAGATTCTGCTTATTTCACTCTACATTTGTTCATACAAGTTTTCCCAGGTTTTTCTATTTTTTCATTTTCTTTCAGCATAGTAGTATTATATCACATTGATATGCCATAATTTGTTCAGCCATCCCCCAATTGAAGGGCACCACCTTAGATTCCAATTCCTTGGCACTACAAAAAAGATAATATAAAATTTTTACATGTATTAAACCTTCCATCTTTCTTTGATCTCTTTGGTTATAGGTCTAGTAGTGGTTATAATGGACCAAAGGATATACATAGTTTAGTATCTCTGGGTAGATAGCTTCAAATTGTTTTCCAGAATGGCTACACCAGTTTTCCCACAGTCCCTCCAACATTTCACATTTTCCTTTATTATGAACTTTGCCAATTTGTCAGGTATTCAATCTATATCTCATATATATCTCATAGTTTCAAAGTTGATTTAATTTATATTTCTTGAGTTATTAGTTATGGGGAGCATTTTTTCATAGATGTAGCTTGCATGTATTTTCTTGAGAAGTGCCTGTTTGTGTCTTTTGATCATTTTTCAATTGGGAAATGGCTCTTATCCACATAAATTTCAATTGGCTCCTTATATATTGTGGAAACTAGACTTTTATCAGAGAAACTTCCTGCAAAGATTTTTCCCCAGTGAACTATTTGCATTCTATGCTTAGCTATATTGGATTTGTTTGTGCAAAAAAAATATTTTTTTGTTGTTTTTTTTTTGGAGGGGGGGAAGGCAGGGCAACTGGAGTTAAGTGACTTGCCCAAGGTCACACAGCTACTAAGTGTTAAGTGTCTGAGGCTAGATTTGAACTCAGGTCCTCCTGACTCCAGGGCTGGTGCTCTATATACTGAGCCACCTAGCCACCCTGGTACAAAGCTTTTTAACTTCATATAATCAGAGTTGTCCATCTTATCTGCTGTGATCCTCTCAATCCCCAATTTGGTCATAAACCCTTATCCACAGGCAGAAACACTATCCACAGACACAAAATGCATCTTCTTTGTTCTTCTAATTTTTTTTATGATGACATATAAGTCATGTATCCCTTTGGAATTTATCTTGCAATATTGTATGAGGTTTTAGTCTAAACAATTTCTGCTAGAATGTTATTTTTTTCCAACAATTTTTGTCCTTTGGTAGTTTGATAAGACACTGCATAAGCAAATCAACTTAGGGATTATGTATTTTTAATTATATTGGTCAAGTCTACCCATGAGCAATTAATATTTCTCCAATTTTTAGGTTCATATTAAAGAATGTTTTATAATTGTAGTCATATAGTTCCTATGTGTACCTCACCAGAAAGAATCAAATATTTTATACTTTCTGTTTTAAATTTTAAAGCATTTTAAATGAAATATCTCTTTCTATCTCTTCCTGCTATGTTTTGTTGGTAATATATAGAAACAGAGATGATTTATGTAGGTTTACTTTATATCCTGCGACACTACTGATATTATTCTTTAATCTAAGTTTTTAGTTAATTCTCTTAGTTGTTTCCCTAAGTAAACTATGGTGTTTTTTTGAAAAAAGCAATAATTCTGTTTCTTCAGTTATGTTTTTCTTTCCAGTGGTTATCTACAGATCAGAAGCAGGAAGAAAGAATGTACACAGTGGAACTGGCCTAAGGCTAGATTACATCAGGACAAACAGGGAATTCATGCTATATGAGAGGACAGCATTGAAGAGGATCATGTACTTAAGAGGAGGGAAGAAATCAAATAACCATGAAGGAACTATTGTACCAGGCAAAATGAAAGACTTTGAGTTATTGAAGGTCCCTGTGACAAATGATGATGGAGTAGGAAAAATGATAGGCAAGGCAATTTTTTGTAGATAATGATGATTATGGTAGTGGCAGTGGTGGTAGTGATGATTGATTATAATGCTGATAGCTAGTATTTAAATAGGACTTTAAGATTGCAAAGTGTTTTCTATACATCATCTCATTTGATCTTCACCACAAACTAGGAAGGTAGGTGTTATTTTAATTTCCATTTTTAAAATGAGGAAACTGGGGTTGAAATTAAGTGACTTGTCCAAGATCACAATCAGTGACTGATACTAGATTTGAACTCAGGTCTTCCTAGACTTCTAATTCAGCACTCCATCCACTACACCACCAAGAGGAACTGAGTACCACACAGTCACTTGTGACATTAAAAAAAAATCTAATTCCTCCCTCCAGTCTCAGAGGGATTAATTTTCCTCTAGAAGAGTCATCAAAAGGATGGATCTTTGTTTCAAGGAGAAATTTGAGACTCCAAAATCATTTCAAAGTAATGAGAGATGAAAAAAAAAAAAATCCCAGAATCTAACTTGTAGCATAGTCTCCCTGTCATTTGCTGCTTTTACTTAACTTCCAACTGCTCATCCAGGGTCTTGATAGGAGGAAAGTTAACAGAGAGACATTTACACTCAGAAAATTTAATTTCACACACCAAAAAAGCTTTGTTCTCATGGGATGAAATTCAGTATCTGTGCTTAGTATAGATTTCATTTTTTTTTTATTCTATTGGAAAAGGATACTCACTCTCTGCTGTGCAGAGAGAAGATAATTGATGCTCTCCTAAATTTGACCTCTCATGTTGATATCTATGAGAGTTCCTACATGAAACAGTGAAGTACAGTTGATCCTGAAATGTCTCCCAAAATAAACTCACAGCTTTTATCTCAAGAAACCACATCGGCATCAAATGTACAGGCTAATATAGTTGTGGATGGCACTCTTTTACTTAGAGTGGGATTTCCATCATGAATGTGAGTGCTGTCCTGGCATCGATTTCCATGAGGCTACAGGCTTGGCCAGAGCCTGAAGTGAAACAAGTGTTCAACTGCGTTCCCATCAGCCTTTTTTCTTTAAGGCAAGTTTCCTCCACTCCAATATATCCTTCAATAACGCTGCCACAGGAATCTCCCAAAACACAATTTTGACCATGATTTTTCTCTAACTGAAAACCAGGAATATCTAGCTACTCCCTTGTTTACTTTTTAATGTATTTTTAACTTCACCTGTGATTTCATTGGTGTAGACAGAGAACTGCTCAGGAGAAGATTCCTACTCTCAATGCCCACTGCTCTGTAATGGAGAAATAGCCTGAGAGAGCTGCCTAGGGCACTGAGAGGGAATCAGTCAGTCAGTCAATAAGCATTGATTAAGTGTTTACTATGTGTCAGACAGTTTGTTAAGCACTAGGGATACAAAGAAAGACAACACCAGTTCCTGCCTTCCAAAGACTTATGTTCTAATGAAGAAAGTAGCATGTAAATAAGTATGTATACACAAAATAATATAAGATAGAGACAGAGATGGGGATGGAAGCTGGGATAGAGAGACATAGAGACTGAGAGATAGACAAAGAAAGACAGACAGATAAAAACAGAGACAGTGGATGGAAGGTAATTTCAAAAAGGGAGGCACTATGTGCCATTGTTGAGATGTTGAGTTATTTTGTTTCTTTTCCAGCGGTATGGAGAAATATCCTAAATAAATAAAAGAAACTGGAGCAGTGCATGGAAATCTTCCATCTTTAAGTAACTATGCTATTTTTGAAGCTGCTTTTAAATTGTTCGACTCTTTTGTGTAAAATAAAACAATCTGGCATTAGATTAGAAAGACCCAATACTGAAGAGCTCATTTCACATGCTCTATATGTGAGATGCAGGAAAGATTGTTTACTTACTGAATGCACATGCAGCACTGTAATCTCTCTACTCCATTGCATAGTTATTATGTTTTACAAGGTATTGTTGTAAGAATTTCTCATTGTATATACCTGAAATTTTGCAAAAGGCAGTTTGCTATTATGTCTATGCATCTTTGGGAGTTTGAAAAAATTTCATTCTATTGATGGTGTAAAGAGGAACTGTTTTAGGTTTTTTTTTTAACTAAGTTAAAAACTCTGCAACTATGTATAAAACTTTTGGGGTTTGTTTTGGGGTTTTATCAATAAAATAGTATGGGTTTGAGAATGCACTGGAAAAAAAAGGGAGGCACTGGAATTTGGGGAGTAGAGGAGACCAGGGTCACACAGCCTACATATGGGACAAAGGTGGATCTTGAACCCAATCATTCCTGACTCTTAGGTAGCCCTTTATCTACCACCCCTAAGCTACCTCACTCCGTTACGTGCTGAATAAAATATAATCTTCCTAATGTAACCTTCAGTAGTCTCCCCAAATCAAGATCCAATTTAATTTTTCAGACTTGGGTATAGTTATCCTCTATACAATATCCATCCCAGCAAAGCCAGACAAACCTCTTTTCCTTGATCTCTGCTCTCCTTAATGTCTTATCCACAGTATATCCTGTTCTTGGAATGATAATGCTCTCCACCCATTACCACCCCAAACATCCCTATCTTGAAGTACAATAAAAGTCAATTCCCTTCTTTCAAGATGAAGTCCCCCTTCTCCGCTATCACACAGTGTGCCTTTGAATTTCTCCTCTGACCTTACAGGAATTCATCCCCAAAATCCAGGCTGTTAGCTCCTTGAGGGCAGGGCTTATTATCTCATCTTTAGCTCTCCAGCTTATATGTGTTGCATAGAGTAAGCACTTAATTTGTTTGTTAAATTGAATTGGATTCATGCAAAAAATGGTTGGCAAGTTAATTAGCTGAACTCTTTCTGTTGTACTTCCTTTGATCTTGCCTCAAACTGCTGCTTGAGCAAAGAGTCCCCCCAAAATAATTGAAAGAATCTTTAAAAAAAAGTTTTAATTAAAAATAAAACCACCTCTCACCTTTGTTTTTTCTCCCACTTTATTGTCTGGCTAGTTATTCGATAACAAAATTGGCAGATGTAAAGCTTTTTGAGCTTTTCCAGGGATATCCAACACTTCCTACTTCAGTAAGCGATGATTTAGCAAAAGTGGGTGCTCCCACTTCCAGTGCAAATAACAGCAACAGCAACAATCATAATCATAATGTAATGTAACAAGACAGTGCTGTGCATGCCCAGATCATCTAACAAGGAGGCCCCCTCAGGAAGATTTCAGAGATATGCTTCTTGGAGAAGACATGCTATATTCTCCTATAATATGGGTGGGAATTGCTTCTTTCCTTTCTATTGTTTGTATGGCTAGAACAAGCAACATCCTTAAAACTCCCAGATTGGAAAAGTCTCAGTCTTTCCCTCTTCCTCTCCCTCTCCCTCTCTCCTTTTGGTACCATTAAGAGGGGTGAAAGTTCTGTTTACCTACAGTGGGGGCACCATGAACTGAGTTAGTGTAAGGGTTACCTTCCTTCCCTGCCCCTGTGGTCCCAGGAAATGAGTTTGGGATTTATTCTGCATTGTCATTTCAAGTTCCAGATGTGGGCAGTGGAATCCCTGGGTTCATATTTGAGACACGGTAACCTTGCCATCAGGTTTCCAGGCTAGATTGTTGCTGCCAGAGTGCCAAGGATTCCAAGAGGGCTTTAGACTTGGTGCTTGGTGAGACTAAGCTATATGAGAACCAGTTAAACCTGTAAACCTAATCCCCTCTTCTCCTCCAGAGACTAAGATAGTATAAATGGGGATTATCGTCCCCATCTTGTTAGACAAGATGTTTATATACTTGTTTTTGCTATAGCATTGAAGTTATTATTAAAAGTTAATCTGGTAGTTAAGTGGATAAACAGAACTGGGGTACAAGGTACCCCTAAATTGGGGGAAAACATTTCATAGGAGCTGGAAGCATGGGCAGATGTACTAGATACCCCCAAAACTCTTTTAGGGGTATCTGAGAACCTTGGGGAAAGGTGAAATATAACATGCTTGACCTTCAGAGAGTAGGGACCAAAGTTATCACTATAATAATAATAGCTAGAATATATATTGTTAAAGCTTAAAGGTTTGCAAAGCCTTGTAAAAAAAATTATTTCATTTAATCCTCACAATGACCTGAGCAGATAGGTGCTGTCATTAACTCCATTTCACAGATGAGGAAACTGAAGCAGAAAGCAGCTACCTACCAAGAGCAACAGAGCTAGGAAGTGTCTCAGGTTAGATCTGAACTCAGGTCTTCCTGACTCTAGGCCTATGCCACCTAGACCAAACCCTTCTACAACAGTCTTCAAGAGCTATACCTAAAAAAAAAAAAAAAAAACCTCCCCAAACAAATACACAGCATGCCTCCCCCACCAAATATATATATATATATATATATATATATATATATATATATATATATATATATATATATCAAACAAAGTCTTTCCAACTTTATAAACCTGCCAGAATTTGCACTGAACTGGTGAGGACTTTGAAATCCTAAGGGCTACCTCCATGCCCCATTAAGGCTTCAGAGGAAGACTAGAGCGGCCTTCATTCTGTAATGAACGTTATAAAAAAATCCAGACATCTTGCTCACTCCCTACGGAAGCTAGATCCTTAAAGGAACTCTCCTGAGAATCCTTTTATAAAGGGAATAGCCTATGTGAATTTTGACTTTTATAAATCTAGGTTTGTAGTCCTTAGATTTGCATCACCATCATAAAGCTAATGTTTATATAGTGCCGACTAATTGCTAGAACCATGCTTGGTGCCTTACAAAGATTATTTTATTTGATCCTCACAACAACACTGGGAAGTGGGTACTATCATTTTACAGATGAGGAAACTGAGGAAAACAAAGGAACTCAGACATCCCTAACCCCAGACCGCCCTCTTTCCTTTCTGTCTCACCTAGCTGCCTCTAGGTACAAATGTACAGTGAAATAACTAAGCTATTTAGTTTACAATTAATGTTATTTAGCTGTCAGTGAACAAGCATTAAAGTGTTTACTATCTTCCTGGCACTTTGCTTGCTAAGGGTCAGAAATACAATGAAAGGTTAAAAAAAAAGTCTTCAGTCTCTGGAGGCATACATTCCAATGGGAAAGACAACATGTGAACAACTAGGCATTTATAAGAGAGAAGGCTTAGTTTCCCAAATATTCTGACACAGATACACTCCATACAGGTCTGAAGTGCTTTTGTTGTAGAAAAAATATCTGTTTCACAATTCTGTGTTAGACAAATTTGAATCCAAAAGAAGTGATGTTAGTGTCATTAGATAATCAACACACATATATACATATACCCATATGCAGGTGTGTAAACACATACACATGCCTCTATACTTGCACACACACACACACACACACACACACACACACACACACACACACACCTTCCAAGCTGAATTGAAGCAGAAAACAAAACAGAAGATGGCATCAGAAGGATCTGAATTTATTTCTATGATTCTTAGAATACTTGTGACCTATAGACAAGTCAATAATCCTTTCTGAGCCTAAAGTTTCCTCATCTGCAAAATGGGGAGAATAGGTTTCCATCACCAAACTCCTCCATAAAATGAGGCTTTGGAAGAACTAGATGAGCCCCAAAACTCCTTCCAGGTCTAAATCCCATGATCCTCCTTCACATTTGTGTCTACGAAAGCACTCTATACCTGAGATCCTTCTATAAGGTCAAAATTTATTCTCTCAAGCTCTGCTTCAAGGAATCATAACTGAACTTTGTCTTGATTTGCTATGGAAAGCCTGCACGGTATCAATGACTCATGGAGAGCACTGAGCTTGGATTCTGAAAACGTGGGTTCAGATACTATATCTGTATTTGCTTCAGCTCAAATCCCATAGCCATTAGCTACGTGACCCTGAGCAAGGAACAATTTCACTCGTAGTTTTGATAGGCACAAAATACGGATAAAACGGAACTTACTCATCTGGCCATTGTGAGTATCAAGTGAGACCACATATGTAAGCTCTGCAAATCTTAAAGCACTATGTAAATAAATGCCAACTAGTAACTGGTGTTTTTCCTACTTTTCTTTGCAAGAGTCTCCCACTGTCTTTGAGTGTTGGATTTAAGCTCACCTTCCCTGAATTATCTTCAACCAGGTAAGAATGCAAATACACAACTTGGTTTAAAGTTCAAGATGATTAGTATGGTATGAGTGATAACTAGAGTTCACTTATTATTCCTTTTTGAAGAAGATATAAGAGTCAGTGATATTAGAAAGAAGATCAGGGCTGAACTAATGAGTACCTGACCTGAAAAAGTGTTAATGACAGCAATATAACCGGGAGAAAACAGAAAACCACATGGTGGGATGCTAGATGGGGCAGGGGAGAGATATTCAGAACTGGGACCACAGCTCACTTCATCACTCTAAGAATCTGATCATGTCTAGGCCAAGAATTCAGGCTCCTGCAGGCACAATGGCCAGGACTTGGAGGAAAGATGATTAGATTTCCCTTTGTGTTTGCTGCTCACACAAACCCAGGACTTCTATCAAAGCAGTGCTTGAGTATGTACACAAGGAAGAATAAATAGATAAGATTCTCTTTTTCACCTGCTGGTCTCTATAACATTCCAGAAATAAACTTTTCACACAGCAAAAGAACCAACATCTCTGTGAAAAATTATAAATGTGTCAGTTCAAAAAAGGACATCAGCTTTGTGGGAGAGTTCTAACCATAAAGAAAATATTAACTAGTTCGTTGCTTAATAGCATAACATTTCAGCTATTATGAAATCAGTGAATTTCCTACTTTTGAAATGTTCCTCTTTGGGGTGGGGCTAATGGACTTTTATTTAAACTTGACATCTTTCTAAGTTATACTATTGTAATATAAATGCAGATTTGAAGATCTTCCCTGCCCCTAGGCCCTTTGATTGTCTTAAGTGACTCTGAGAACCTTAATTTGAAAATATACTCTGCCCCCTAATAGGCTGAATATGGTCACATGGAGCCTGTGGTAGGAGGCTTGGTTTTCAGGAATGACCACACCTTGATGTTGTGTGATTGGGCAGTGGGTCAAGAGGGTGATTACATTCTCTGATCCAGGAGAAGGCTATATAATCTTTGATATGAGGCTTTGCTTTGGGGCTCACTTTGAGAAGTGTTCTGTGATTGACCAGATGAGACTCTGGGCAGCTGTTGAGAACCCCCCGACTTTGAAAACCCAGATGTTGATGCTTCCCTCTCTGGTAACTGTGATTTGGTATTGATATAATGGTTGGACAGTTTGGAAGCCTATTTGATCTGTCTGTATACTCTGAAGTTTGGGGTGCTGACCTTTTTCCCCTGAACTAGGTAATATATGTTTGTTTGATTAAAGTAAGCTTGTTAACCCATTTTGAGTTGCTTTCCTTTACAAAAGCAAATCTAAGAACCTGTGTTGGCAGCCACTCTGGGGATGCTGGGGTGCTTGCTGCTACAACTATATACTACATATTATTCCTTCTAAATTACAAGACCATTTACTATATATTCACATAGGTAAGTTAATTGTCTTGGTAACTTGCTAGAAAGTAGCTTCACTTATTTATTTATTTATTTATTTATTTATTTAATTTTTTTTTTTTTTTTGGCTTTTGGAGTGGGGAGGGCAGGGCAATTGGGGTTAAGTGACTTGCCCAAGGTCAGATGGCTAGTAAGTGTTAAGTGTCTGAGGCCACATTTGAACTCAGGTCCTCCTGACTCCAGGGCCACTGCTCTTTTCACTGCACCACCTAGCTGCCCCAGCTTCACTTATTTTAATGTTTTTAATCCTTTTGTTTTTATATTATATTCATTTCTTGATATACCCCTGTTCCCAATAAGCCCTCCCAGATAAGAAGAAAAATAGTCCAAAACCAAGCAATCATAGTGACCATGTCTGACAATGTTTCCACCTTGAAAACCCACAGAGTGAACTCTACTGAAAGACATATTTCATCATCTCCTCATTGGGACCTAGATTGGTTACTTAAATTGTTCAGAGTTAAGCTTTTTTTAAAATTTGCTTTATTCTGAACTTGAAAACACTAAATAAAATGGGTGTTTCCATATGAATAGCACAACTATGTTTTCTCAGTTCATAGATTTAGAACTGGTAGAAACCTTAGCAATCATCCAGCTAACCCCTTCATTTTCCAATGAGGAAGCCAAGGTCTGGAGATATGAAGAATTTTATTTAATTTCACATAATTAGTAAGCTGTAGAACTAAGACTCATGTGACTACAAACCTAGTCCTTTTCCATCTCTTCTTGGTCAGTTAATTATGAACTTATCTGTTAGGCCAAGAGATGGGGCACCTTGCAAGTGACCTGTATATCTCTGTACATCAATTATATCTACATCTAATTGGTTTCTTTTCAGTCACCCAACTAAAATTTTCATCTATAACTGAGTAGAGCTGTGATGTCAACAAACATTTGTTGAGCACCTACTATGTGCAAGGTAGCATGCTAAGCAGCAGAGATACAAAAAAAAAAGACAGTCCCTGTCCTAAAGGAGCTTACAGTCTGAGGAGGGAGACAACAAGCAAGCAAATACATACAAAGAAATGGGATAGATTAAAACAGACAAGGCACTAGAATTAGTAGACATTAGGGAAAGTTTCCTGTAGAAGATGGGATTCCAGTTGGGATTTGAAGCCAAGGCAGCCACTGGGAAGAGATGTGTAGGAATGCCTAGTTCATCATCTCTTTTCTACCCTCTGAGACGGTGTGATAGTACTGACATTTCCCTGACTCACCTTTTTCCCCTGACTCCCATGTTGGGGTACCCCCTTCTCCTTTTTTCCTACACTAGGAATTTGTTTTTCCTCAAAGAAGATGAAGCTGCCCTCAGGACCTGATTAGCTCATGCTTCCCTGACACAGTTTCTTGGACACCTAAGGGAATAACAATTTCCTTAAAGGTGTAGTCGAGGCACCTTGGACTTGGTGGACGTCTGAACACAACTTGAGTTATTGAGTTATTCAATATATTCTGCCCTGATGATCAGACACATTTCCATGTGGGATGAGGAAGGGCTGCATTCAGAAACACTTAGTGTCACTGTATCTGTGTATCACTTGTATCCTTGCTGCATCAGGGCAAAGAAAACCTTTTTTTTCTTTTTTTTACTGTCCAATGACTCTCATGTGTTTCATTTCATCCCAATACTGAACTTGAACCAAGAGAATTCTAGCATTCAAGTTGCCTTGGGAGTGGGTTTCTAACACAAAGCTGTCACGCTCATATCTTCTATGTTCTTTGTGATCAAGGACCAATGCACATATAATACAAGGTATAAGATGTTATGTACCAGTGAATGTCAGAAATACTGGGTAGAATAGACACTATTAGCACTCAGAAATTTCTATGGCAAACAGGAGTCCCAAAGTCCTTTCCAAATCTGGATTATGTCCCAAGATCTCAATTTATGTCTGAACACTGCCCTTAACAACATCCCTGGGAAGTTGTCAGATTGTCTTCATTTAAAATTTTCCAGTTATGGGTCTTATTGCCTGACCAAGAAACCCATTTCACTTGGGCACAGCTCTAATTTTTTTTTTTTACTTATGATGTCAAATCTTTTTTTTCTTTTTTTGGTCTTTATTAATTTGCTTGTTTACTTTTAGTTTACAAGATTCAGTTCCACAATCCCTTGAGTTTCAAATTTTCTCCTCCTTCCTCTCCTTCCCTCCCCATGGCAGCATGCAATCAAGTATAGGATCTTACAAATACTTCCACATTAGACATTAGGTTATAAAGAAGGATTGTAATGAAGGATTGTAATGGAATGCACAATGGGAAAGAGGAAACAAAAACAAACAAGAAAAGAAAGAGAGCAGGTAGTTTGCTTCAATCTGCATTCAAACTTTGTTCTTTCTAGTTCTTTCTCTGAATGTAGACATCTCTCTCCATCATGAGTTTTTTGGAGTTGTCTTATAACCGTGCATTGCTGAGAAGAGTCCGGTCTATCAAAGCTGGTCATCACACATACTTTGTGTCTGTAATTGTGTACAGATTTCTCCTGGTTCTGCTCTTCTCACTCAGTATCAGTTCATATAAGCCTCTCCAGGTAGATATGAAGTCCATCTCCTCCTCATTTCTTATAGCACAATAGTATTCCATTACATCCATATACCACAACTTGTTTAGCCATTCCCCAATTGATGGGCATCCCCTTAATTTCCAATTCTTTTCCACCACAAAAAGAGCTGCTATAAATATTTTTGTACATATGGGTCTTCCTCCCACTTCTATGTTCTCTTTGGGATATAACCCTAGACATGGTATTGCACAGTTCTAATTTTTAAGATTTTTCCTTACATCAAGCAAAAAAATCTGTTCTCTATAACTTCTACCCATTGATAGAATGTAAGCTTTCTGAGGACAAGGCCCTTCTCATTTCTTTAGTTATAGCCTCAGCCCCTGGCACAGATACGTCTTAATAAATGCTTATTGATTGATAAATTGCTCCCAGTTCTAGACTCAAAACAAAATGAAGTTGTCTTCTACACACCAGCCCTTCAAGTATGTCAGGCACCTAGGAGGAAAGTGGATAGCATGTTGACCTTGGAAACATGGAGACCTAAATTTGAGATTTCTCTCACACAATAGCTTTTTGACCCTGGGAAAGTGATTTAACCTGCGTGTTTCCTCTGTAAAATGGGAATGACAATAGGACCTACCTCCCAGGTTTATTTTGAGGATAAAATAAGATAAATAAAGTCTTTGCAAAGCTATGTAAATGTTATTTACTAATGTTATTATTTTTATTGTGCAAGAGCTCAGGACTTGAAGGAAAATGAAATACTTAAGAACTATTAAATTTAATAATTAATTCAACATGATTTCAAAATCGACCTGCTTGTCTATGGTTTTTCTGGCCTTCCTTCTGTTTTCTTCTGTGCTTTTTTAAAAAATGCTTTAATAACCCTTTTTTTTTCTTCTTTCTTTTTGGAAGGGTTCCCTCTTCCCGAAGACCCATGTCCCTCCCCACACCACTCCCAAAGTGAAAAATTAAAAGACAAATAAAATCCTTGGAACACATATCATAATGAAGTAAAACAAATTCCCCCAGTGACCTATGCAAGTGTATACCTTACTATGCATTTTGAGTCCATCCCTCACCTCTCTCTTAAAAGATAGAGCATACTTCATCATCAGTCCTGTGGAATCACAGTTGGTTATTGCATTGATTAGAATTCTAAAGTCTTTCAGAGTTATTTTTTATAATGTTATTACATAAACTATTCTCCTGGTTCTGCTCATTTCATTCTGTATCAATTCATCAGCCATGAAGGTGGCAAAGTAGATTCTGTGGAGAGAGTAAAGCTTGGTCAGAGACCTAAGACACCAAGGCCACTGACAGTCTTCTTTTTTTTCCAAATGCTTTATTAAATTGTGGTTTACATTATTCATTTCTGCCAGACTTTGGATTACAATTTTTTCCCCATTTTTCCCTACCCCCACCCCAGAATAGCAGTCCCACAGGATATCCCCTCATCGAATCTGCTCTCTCCCATATCTTCTCCCATACGCCCCTCGACCCTCCCAGTAGGACAAGGTGAATCTCCACGCCCCAATGCCTGTACATCTTATTTCCCAATTATATGCAAAATAGTATGAATAATAGTATTTATACATTTTTACACATTTGATTTTAAAGCTTTGAATTCCAGATTCATTTCCATCCTCCCTTGTCACCCACCCTTACTGGGAAGATAAGCAATTCAGTATATGTTGTGCATGTGTAGCTATGCAAAACATTACCATAGTAGATATATTGTAAAAGACTGACTATATTTCCCTCCCTCCTATCCTACCTCCCACTTGGTCTATTCCCTACTTTGATCCTGTCCCTTTTCATAAGTGGGTGCTTCCAACTTCCCTCCCTACATTCCCTCCCTCCCTCCCTTCTATCATCCCCCCTTTCATCCCCTTCCCCCTACTCTCCTGTAGGGTGAGATATCCTATTTTGTATGTCATTCTCTCCCTTATCTAAAATTCACCGAGAATAAGGTTTTGCTTTTTTGCCTTCCTGTTCTTCTCCTCCCTTGTAACCATTTTCCCTTGCCTCTTCTCTATGAGAGAGTTTACTCCATTCTGTCTCTCCCCATCTCCTCTCATTATATTGCTCTCTCACCTCTTAATTTCACCTTTTAAGTATCATCCCTTTCTATTAAATTCAACCTGTGCCCTCTATCCATGTATACCTGTAAACATATATACACATTCACATATGTATTCATATGCCCATATACCCTTCTTCAACTATTTTCATACTGAGAAAAGTTTCATCAGTTACAGTTATTGTTTTTCCATGTGGGATTGTAAATAGTTCAACTTTGATAAGTTCTTTATGATTTCTTTTTCCTGTTTATGTTCTCAAGCATCTCTTGCTTCTTGTATCTGAATGTCAAATTTTCTATTCAACTCTGGTTTTTTAATGACCAAATTTTCCCCTGAAACATGATACTCAGTTTTTCTGGGTAGGTGATTCTTGGTTTTAATCCCAGGTCCTTTGCCCTTTGGAATACCATATTTCAAGCCCTTCAATCCCTCAGTGTAGAAGCTGCCAGATCCTGATTGCCTTTCCACAGTAATCAAATTGTTGCTTCCTGGCTGCTTGTAATATTCTCTCCTTGATCTGGGAATTCTGGAACCTGGTTATAATATTCCTAGGAGTTTTCTTTTGGGGATCTTTTTCAGGAGGTGATTGGTGAATTCTTTCAACCTCTATTTTGCCCTCTGGTTCTAAAACATCAGGGCAATTTTCCTGAAGAATTTCTTGAAGGATGATTTCTATGTCCTTTCTTTGATCATGGTTTTCAGGTAGTCCAATAATTTTTAAATTATCTCTCCTGGATCTGTTTTCCAGGTCAGTGATTTTTCCCATGAGATATTTCACATTATCTTCTATTCTTTCATTTGTTTGGATCTGTTTAACAGCACTAGCTTCCCTTTGGTCCATTCTAAATCTGAAGGAAAGATTCTCCTCAGTGAGCCTTTGAAATTTGCCCCTGGACTTCAATGACTCTGGAAGGCATAATGAGTCTGACAACTTTATTCAAGTCTGCTTCACTTAAATCTAATTCACATACAAGTCAAAACACCAATCATGATGTCACTGGCCCTCTTCAAAATGAAGGACAGGGGCAGCTAGATGGCGCAATGAATAGAGCACCGGTCCTGTAGTCAGGAGGATATGAGTTCAAATCCGGCCTCAGACACTTGATGCACTTACTTGCCATCTGACCTTGGGCAAGTCACTTAAACCCAACTGCCCTCCCTCCAAAATGAAAGACAAACAATATTAAATATTGCATATATACAATCATATATATACATATATATGTATATACACATAAATACTGCAATATTAAAAGCCTACCGTGTGCCAGATACTATACTGAACACTGGACCCATGTAGAAAAGGAATCCTCACTACAAAACACTTGATGAATGATCCTCCATCTTCTGCATCCTGTTAAATAATACAGGATCAAGCACAGATGGAGGTATTTATTTCCTTGGAGATCTCTATCCATGTTGACACTCAACCATTACCAACCTGTTCTTTGCTTAAATTTTGGTAAATTATGTCCATAGCATTCCTTTCTTTTACTCATTTAGTTATCCTGTCAAAGAAAGAAACAAAGTTAGTCATGTAGCCATGTTCACCATTCACCAAAAATGCTGAGGGTTTCCAACTATTCTTTTGACACTGTGAAGATATCTGTTCTGGAAAGGGTTCCACATCCAGTGTATTGGTCCTCTCCAAAAACAAAGGACAAACAGCAACAGCATTGGTTTATATAAGTCTACCCAGATTTCTCTGAAATGATACCCTTTATTTCTTATAGAGCAATAAAATTTCATTATATTCATATACCATAATTTGTTCATCCATTCCCCACTTTATGGGTACTCTTACTTTCTATTTCTTTGTCATCATAAAAAGACCTGCTATAAACATTCCTACAAGTATGGCTCCTTTTCCTCCTTCTTTAGTCTCTTTGGGCTATGTGCCCAAGAGGTATCACTGAGTCAAAGAGTATGGATAGTTTAGTGGCTTTGGGGACATAGTTCCAACAAGTTTTCCAGAATGGCTGTACCAATTCATAGCTCTACCAACATTGCATTAATATGACTGTTTTCCCAAGGCCCTGCCAGCAAGTGAAATTTTCCTTTTCTGTCATCTTTACCTATTGGATGGGTATGAGGTGTAACCTTGGAGATGTTTTGATTTGTATTTCTGCAATTATTAATGATTTGAAGCATTTCTTCATATGGTTATTGACAGCTTAGATTTCTTCCTTTGGAAATTGCCTTTTCAAATCCTTTGTCTAATTATCTATTGGGGAAAGGCTCTTGGTCTTAAGAAATTCAATCTGTTTCTTACAGATCTTAGACATGAGACCCTTATCAAAGAAACTTGATGCAAGGATTTATTTTCCCAATTACCTGTTTTCCTTCTAATTATAATTGCACTGGTTTTGTTTGTGTGAAAACTTTTAAATTGTATACAAATTTTTCCATTTTATCTTCTGTGACCTTTTATCCCTCATTTAGTCATTTCCCTTATCCATGACTATAAAGTTATTTTCCTCCCATCAAGAATGTTCCATTAGGTAATGCTTTTCATTAAATTTCTACCCAAGAAATACACAATATGTAAGAGATATTCTAATGTTTACTTCAAAGACTAAAGTAAACCTATGGAAAGTCAACCCTCCTTTTATTTCAGTGAATAAAACTTTGATGGAGAGTCTATGTTCTGCCATCAGATAAAGAGCCAGATGGCCTTAGATTTGTGGGATCCATGCGGTTCAATCTTTTAAAGCCAGTGTTCCATTATCCAGATTTTCCATTTTGTAGTAATCACCTTTGGGGGTATATTTAACAACTATATCACTACAATGTATTTTCCTACTTATTCTTGCCTAGAGCCAGAAGTCAAGTAGATTTAATATTTCCCCTCCACACTAAGGCTCAGCTACCAGGAAATACGATTTTAAATTATTTTTTCAGTTGTCTGCTCTGCCCAAGGGGTGATCATTTAAGCATTCACTCATTCAATAGCCATTTAATAAGTGCCTACTATGTGTACAGAATTGTGATAGATGCTAAAAGAGTTACAAAGATAATTAATATACAGTCCTTTTTGTAAGCTCATAGGATTTAGAGCTAGAAGGAACTCCAGCAATCATCTGATCCAACTCCTTCATTTTAGATTTGAGGAAACCAAGGCCCAGAAAGGCTAAATCAAGGCAACATGAGCAAAAAGAATAAGATTCAAACACCCAAGTCATTTACCAATGCCAGCTCCTTTTATACTAAAACGTCATGTGTCTTGACATCTAGTTGCAAGGGTAAAATGTGTATGCAGAGGTAATATGGAATAAGATAAAAATATATCATAATTATAATTCAAAATGGAATCTAAGAACCAAAGAGTTATAAGGCACTTTCCTAGGTCCAAGGAAGAAAGGATCATTTTTAACTAGAGAGATCAGTAGTCATTTTGAATGTTCTTTATTTTTTTTCACAATTTAATATTTCTTATTTGATAAAATAAAACTAGGAAACATTCTCAGACTTCTTGGAATGTGTGTCTTTAAGACATCAGTAGAACTTTCAGACTGTGGATAGCTTGCTTCATCGCTGGTCCTCTGGAATCATGGTTGATCATTGCCTTAATCAGAGTTCTTAAGTCTTTCCAGAGACAATTGAAACCTGATTTCTCAATCTAGCTGCATGACTTGCTGCTGCCCATATTGTAGGTGCAAAATAAGTAGTTATTAAATAAGTCAATGTCTAAAGATTGGGACAGGGACCTCCAAGTACAGAATATGTGTAAATAAAGGCACAGAGAGAAAAAAAAAGTATTGGATGTGAAAAGGGAACAGTGAGAATTCCAGTTGGGCAAGAGAGGTGTAGCTCAGTCACTATGTGACTGGAAAGATGGCAAGATACCAAGACGTAGATTCTAAATTTAGAATTGGAAGATGCCATCAAGTTCAAAATCTTCATTTTATAAATAAGGAAGGAGAGGCCCAGGGAAGTTGAGCGATGCTGGGACCCTGGACTCTCATAGCTAATCAGCATCTAAGATAGCATTAATAAACAAATCTCCTTGACTCCAAATTATACCAAAGAAACCACAAGATTGGAGGAATAATGGAGCGTGTGTGTGTGTGTGTGTGTGTGTCTGTGTGTGTCTGTGTGTGTGTCTGTGTCTGTGTAAGTACAGCCTAAGTAAAGCTGTTTTCTTGGTTCAATGGTTTAACCTAGCCTTCCTCTTTAGTTAAGAGGAAGAAGTAGCAAGGAACTAAAGATGGCAGAAGGATCCTCAATAGAAATGCCAGACCAATTTTCAGCTCCTCCTGCATCAGGTATTGATAATATCTTTTCATTATTTTGTCTGAGGTGTTGTGATTTTACAGAATATCAGTCACACACATGTTTAAGTGAAAGAATAAAAATGCCTTCCATAGCAAACCACTGTTCTTGACTGATCTGCTGTGGCCCTTTAATCACAGGAATAGCTAAAAAATGACAATGGGACTTTTTATTCCTTCCAGTTTCTTCCTCTTCTTCCCCTTGGCTCATTGCCTGGCTTATCATAGGAAGAAACATGCCCACCTTTTCATGGTTGGTTACCTGATGGCTCAGTGAGAGTCTAACAAGAAGGAAGGACAAGCAAAAAGCTAGAGAATCAAGGGAACTAGTAACTTCTCAAAACTTCAGTCAAGCTACTTAAGGCTGGCAGTCAGGCCTTCCTCTGCCTCTGAAACTGATCCCATCAGCAAGAACCATAGATAGAAAGAGCAGGACAGTCCCATTGGTTGAATGTGCAGACACAATGGACCATAACTTTCATTATCATGAGTACAAATTCATTCCCTTCTTTAGGTATTTAGAAGGATCTGTCACCCCATTATTCTCATCTTTATTGTTAGGAATCTGCCAGTTTAGCTCTACTTAGCAAAACTGGAATTGTCAGCAGACCCTTTTCCCTTTTTGTTCTTTGGAGTAGAGAGGGCCATAACAATTTACCATCCACACACCCATTCAACTCTAGCCAGAGCAATAAGACTCTAAAAGTCACAACTGGGTTTCCATTGTCCTTGAAAAGGCTTAAGACTTTTGATCAATGCAATGACCAACTATGAATCCATAGAAACCAATGATTAAACAGCCCACCTGCCAACCAATTGAGATGAAACAGATGCAAAGTGTACAATGAGACACGTTTTTGGACACGGCCAGCATAAACATTGTTTTGCTGAACTATGCACATTTGTTGTAAAGGTTTTGCTTTTCTTTCCAAGAATGTTTGTGTATCTCTATCTTTAAAGACAGTGATGAGAATTATAACTTCTTATAGTATGGCTGTGCCTGCCTATAATCCTTGCCTGTGGGGAGGCTGAAGATGGTATATCTATTGAGCTCAGGAGTTCTAATCTTCAGTGAACTGAGACAATCAGGTATCCACACTAAGTTTAGCACCAATATGGAAACTGCTGAGAATGGGAGGAAGAGAAAAGACAAGACACAAGTTGCCTAAAGAGGGGTGAACCAACCCAAATCAGAAATGGAGCAGGTCAAAATTCCCAAACCAAAGAGTAGTAGAATTGGTCTCATAAATAGCTCTTATACTTCCAGTCTAGTCAAGATAAGGATACCCAGTCTTTTTTTTTTTTTAAGTATACCTTCAAATTATAAAGGTTGTTTTTTTATGGATTTGCATATTGGTAGCAAGTTACATATAACTTTTCTTAAATATCCATATAAATGCACATTCTCTGCTTTCAGCAAAGTTGTCTGGGTGTTCTTTATGAGATTCATGAAAATATTAGATAAGCATATTATTGTCCGTTGCTTAAGAATATAAAGAGATATTGATGAGGAAGGGGTGTGGTTAGAGTGGTAAGTACTCAGTAGGCTTGCAATGTGGTCCACAGTATTTGAAAGAAAACTACAAATTAGAAAAATATAATAATTCCTTGTATATAAATCACAGGAAGCCTAGCTTTGGAGTTGATGGAAGAGTAATAATATTCCATTATATTCCTATACCATGTGATAAACACATAGCAAATGTTACAGTAGTTTCCTTTTTCCTCTACCCCTTTTAATAATAATAAATTATAAAACATGTTCACTTTAAGGTGTGCATAATAGGTGGTAACTGGATAGGATAGGATAGGATAGGACAGGACAGGACAGGACAGGATAGGATAGGATAGGATAGGATAGGATAGGATAGGATAGGATAGGATAGGATAGAAGAAGAAGAATTTTCAGTTGAAAGTACCACCTGGTGCACTCACTTGGCACAGAGCCTAGGACATAGTAAGAGCTTAATACATGTGTTTTCATTTATTAATTCATTGATAATTATATAGCATTGCAGGGAGAAAATGATGCTAAACCCGATTCTTTTATTCCTCCAAGTTTTCCAGATCTTGACAGCCCTGATTTTATGTTGATAACAAGTGGGCAAATGGTATTTGATATACGCTATTTAATATATACAGCAAATACTTCAGACCATCTGTTCTAGCTACTTCTTTAACACTGATGGGCATATGATCTACTGAATAATCTACTGAACATGATAAAAGTCTTCCTCCAAGTCTTAATATTTCCCAAACACCACAGAAATTCACAGAATTCTCTGTTCTTCCTTTCTTGTCCCTGAGCTCTGACAGCTCTGGAGGAGAGAGTTAGGCTGATGACTTTGCACAGCTCTGCCTCACTTAAATCCAATTCACTTGCAAGTCAAGAGGTCACCCCCTGGTGTCTTCAGTCCTCTTTGAGATCTAAGGAGGAACAACAAACAAACTCTCCCTACAAGGCTGGCCCAGTTCCTTGTCTGGTCACACACATCCCGGATAATGTCTTTTATCTAACTGCTTTCATATGTCGCAATGTAAGGTGGAGCAGGGGGAGGATTATGTTCTCACAATGGTAATAAAGATAATGATAGTAGCTAATAGTTGTCCTTATTATTTGCCTGTGTTAAGTACTCTGCAATTATTATCTCATTTGATCCTCACAACTCTGAGAGGTAGAAGTTACTATTATTCTCGTTTTACAATTGAGGAAACTGAGGTAAATAGGTTGAGTGACTTGCCCAGGGTCATACAACTAGTCAGTATCTTAGGCCTGATTTCGATTCGGGTCTTCCTAACTCCAGTGCCAGCGCTCTAGCCACTGAGGCCCCCAGCCATCACAAGAATGTAATGGCATAGAGCAGGCTGACTAGAAGCCCCTTCAATCAGCTGAGTTTCAGCAAAGTTGTGTGGGTATTTTTTATGAGATTCATGAAAATATTAGGTAAGCATCTTATTGTCCATTGCTTAAGAATATAAAGAGATATTGACTGGGAAGGAGTGTGGTTGGAGTGGTAAATACTCAGTAGGGTGAGGAACAAGGCCACATGTGGCCCTCTAGGTCCTCAAGTGTGGCCCTTTGACTGAATCCTAACTTCACAGAACAAATCTCCTTAATAAAAGGATTTGTTCTATAAAACTTGGACACACTCAACAGGCCACACCCAAGGACCTAGAAGGCCACTTGTAGCCTCAAGGCCTCAGCTTCCTCACCCCTGGGTTAGCCCTTTCCTCCTGACAATATTCTTTCCACTTGCTAAATTCTCTCCTATAAACCAAGTTCCATCCACAAAAGCAAAGTTCTCATCCAGAAAGAATATAGTTGCAAGGCATGCAGCCTGAGATATTTTCTGAGTTAAAAAAATAATAATAAGGTAGAAGATAAGGGGGGGAATGAAGTTTTAAGCTAAGATAATGCCATATGACTGCTCATTTTCCAATAAAAAATGAGGGCTTTGGATCATTATATTAAGAGCAGGAGTGTATATAAACATTGTGGTAGGGGGAGGGCTGCTTCATTTATCCTTTCTAAAATGTAATTGTTCACCTTTTTGTAATGGAAATGCAGATTTAAAGATCTTCCCTGCCCCTAGCTTAAGTACACCTGGAGCCTGTGGTGGGAGGCTTGTTTTTCAGGAAAGCCCACACCTTGATACTTTTGTGATTGGGCAGTGGGTCAAGGAGGTTGTTACAATCTCTGAGCTAGGAGAAGACTATATAAACCCTGAGGAGAGGCTTTGCTTTGGGGCTCACTTTGAGAAGTGTTGTGTGATTTGACCAGATGAGACTCTGGGAAGCCGTTGTTGAGAGCCCCCCGGCTTTGAAAACCCAGATGTTGATGCTTCCCTCTCTGGTAACTGTGATTTAGTATTGATATGATGTTTGGACAGTTTGGAAGCCTGTCTGTTTGATCTGTAAGTTCTGTAACTCTGAAGTTTGGGGTGCTGACCTTTTGCCCCTGAACTAGGTTATGTGTGTTTGTTTGATTAAAGTAAGCTTGTTAACCCATTTTGAGTTGCTTTCCTTCTGAAAAGCAGATCTAAGAACCTGTGTTGGCAGTCACCCTGGGGATATTGGGGTGCTTTCTGCTGCAAAATGGCGACGAGGGATGGGATCTGCTGAGTAAAAGGAAAGTATGGGGGCTGGGATAATTGTTTGTTTCCCAGTTGTGGTAGCTGTGATTCTGTGGAGCCATGGAGCAGGAGAGAAAGACCTGCATGCTGACTTCACTGAGCTGAGAGCAGGAATGGTGAGCTGCCGGCATGGAGACCTGTGGAGAAGCCTGGAGCTGCTGCCTTCTGCTGGAGGAGAAGGAACCCAGGAGTTTGGAGTTCAGCCACAGGACAAAATAAGGACTGTGTGGCAAAGCAGGGGCACTGAATGTGTTTCCTTGCTGCATCCCACAGTTTGGGACCCAGGGGGAGGATGGACTTGTGATTGGTGGGTGGGGTGAAGTGCCATGGACCCCAAGGACCCCACTTTGGTTTTGTTGCCCAGCTCCCTCTCTGGACTTGGAAGCTGGGGATGGAGCAGTGTGAGGGGAAGGACACCCCCCACCCTCCCAAGAGAACTTAATGTGATAATGCTTCATATTTTGTGTTTAAGGCCCAGTGGCCACTTTGGTAACTTTAGATGTACCTTGAAAATATGACTTAAGGGATGGTTAGTGATAATTGAAATGTAAATTGTCTATGCTATGGGCATACTTAGTAAGACTTTACTGAATAAGTGACTAATTGTACTTTGAGATATTGTTACAGATAAGAGACTAATTGAGTTAATCAAGACTTTGCCCCATGAGTGGAAGACTTGTACTTTGAAAACTGATGTAACTGATTAAGTTAAGAGTGACTATTTTTTGATTTTACTGATAAGTGGACTGAGTTAACATTTGCCCCATGAGTGGAAGACTTGGACTATTGTATTTTGAGATTATATTGTGATTTTCTTATGTACCTTGAAAATGTGACCTAAGAGATGTTTTAGTGCTAATTCAAATGTAAATTGTGTATGCTATGGGCAAGAAAGATCTTGGGGCCGAATGTAATGGAAATGCAGATTTAAAGATCTTCCCTGCCCCTAGCTTAAGTACACCTGGAGCCTGTGGTGGGAGGCTTGTTTTTCAGGAAAGCCCACACCTTGATACTTTTGTGATTGGGCAGTGGGTCAAGGAGGTTGTTACAATCTCTGAGCTAGGAGAAGACTATATAAACCCTGAGGAGAGGCTTTGCTTTGGGGCTCACTTTGAGAAGTGTTGTGTGATTTGACCAGATGAGACTCTGGGAAGCCGTTGTTGAGAGCCCCCCGGCTTTGAAAACCCAGATGTTGATGCTTCCCTCTCTGGTAACTGTGATTTAGTATTGATATGATGTTTGGACAGTTTGGAAGCCTGTCTGTTTGATCTGTAAGTTCTGTAACTCTGAAGTTTGGGGTGCTGACCTTTTGCCCCTGAACTAGGTTATGTGTGTTTGTTTGATTAAAGTAAGCTTGTTAACCCATTTTGAGTTGCTTTCCTTCTGAAAAGCAGATCTAAGAACCTATATTGGCAGCTACCCTGGGGATATTGGGGTGCTTGCTGCTACACTTTTGCACCCCATCATTTCTGTGAACCTGGCTGAATTTGAAATAAAGTCAGTGACGTGTCTAGTTTGTAAGGGATGGTCAACAGATAAACCCAGCAGCTGAAACCCATTTCTTTAGCCAATCTTAAGAGTTTCATTTGTACTCTCTTCTTCTCCTCCACGGTTTTTTCTCCACTTTTCTTCACCAGCATAGCCAAGGGACTTTATAGAGGAAGAACAATAAATATCCTAAGTATACCTATTTTCCTTTTAAACCCAACTACTTAGTTTATTGTAGGACACACTCACAAATTGGTGGGATGTAATAACTTCTTTAATTAATTTTTTAATTAGTCTTTCAACATTTTCAAGTCTTCCCCATCAACCACAAACAGACAGCCGTGATGAAGACAATAAAATGATTAACTTACAAATACAGCAACTAGAGTCTTGTGACATGTGATTATTTCCCAAATGACCAGGTTTCCATTACATACTTTGAGACTACATTTCAACAGTCACTTGTATAAACATTTCAGCATTGTGCATAATCAACACCAAGTAAGACTATCTGCACACCAATAATGGAGAAAAATAGAGACATGAAGAAGAGATATTTGTATCAAAATGAAAGGCAGCTGAATTTCTGAAAAACTACAGAAGACACAATAGCGTGCATATAACCTTTGGTGGCCTAGAGACAGTTAGGGGCCAACATTAATTTAGTTAGCTAAAATACTGATGCATTAAAATCAGACTAATGCCTTCTTTCCTTCAAGCTTACTATTCCATAAATGTGACATTACAAATACCACCTCTATGCCTTTCCCCAGGCTGTCCTTAGTGCCTGGAATGCTTTCCCTTCCTCACCTCTGCAACTCCCAATTTCTAGCTGCCTTCAAGGCTCAGCTCAGATAACACATCTGATAAGAGGTCTTTCCTGATCCCTACAGTTCTGTTCTCCAAGCAACTAAAATTGCTTTATATAAACATTACATTGACTTATGTCTATACTTATTATATCTTCTGCAATGAAATACAAACTTTCGCTTTTATTTTGATATCACAGACCCCAGCACAAACCTTTGCACAAAATAGGCTCTTTAATAAATGATTACAGAATTAGGTTGAGACCTAGCCACCTCCTAAACAACTTGAAAACAAAAGGAGGCAATGTGGGACTTCAGAGAGTGCTCAATAGGAATATAGAATTTCTGGGTTTTAATCCTGGTTCTGCCACTTTTGATCCTTTATGCAGCCATTTAATTTGGAAAATGAGATGGCTGGATTATGTGGACTATAAACACCCTCTGGGCTTGAAATCCATTACATAAAACAATTCTATTCTCTCCATTTCCACTAAGACTTTTCCACCAGCATATGCTAAAAGTCAGAATGCTTTAGGGTAGGATGTCTTCATTTTTTTGTAGTGTGAACCCCATTGGCAGGCTGATGAAGGCTATGGATCGTTTATCAGAAAAGTGGATTTTCATTTTTTCTTTTAACAAATTCATGATTGAAAAGAAATGCTAAATTCCAGTCAGAGGTCAGTGAAAAAGTAAGACGTAATTTTTTTTCTCATCCTAGTTCATGGACTCCCTGAAATTTATGCATGGACCCTAGGACCCTACATTAAGAATTCTTGATTCAGGAGAAAATACCCTCCTCTCTGTGCTGTTGGCCTAGAAGCATGAATTATATCTAACTCCATTTTCTTTATCACCAGCCCTCCATGATCAACAACCCTGAAGTGTTGCTCATTTCCAAGAGCAGAAAAGAAACATGAGTTTTGGCACCAGGAAAGAGGTCAGGAACAATGTGAGGGAGGAGTTCACCTCAGTCTACTGTTTGGTAGATTTCTATTTTAACTAATTATTCCTGTTAACTAATCACAAATCTCTGTGGTTTCCAAATGGTGAAGGACTGCAAGGGCTACAGATGCCCTTTAAATTGGACATCCTGGAGAGAAGACCCTGTCACCCTGCCCTAGTTACACACACACCACTGATCAAGATTTGAGACACAAACACTAATTCAAAGGCTTCAGTATTTTGTCCCACAAGAAGAATAAATGGAACCTGGCTTCAGTTGAAAGGAAAGAAGAGGGGCTCTGCAGTCAGAGGACCCAGATTCAATTTCCACCATTGATGCTCAATATGTGTGTGATCTTGGGCAATTCACTTAACCTCTTCTGGCTTCAGTTTCCTCATCTGTAAAATGAGGGGGCATGACCTCTGAGGTCCCTTCCAGTCCTAGATCTAGAGTCCTTTGATGCCCTAAACACATCCAGAGCTACTGTCTGTAAGCTTTCATAATCTAAGCATGCACGGTGGTATCTCCAGACTCCAAATCTGTCACAGTCCATCGCTTTTAAAAATTATGAAGGGAAAAGAAAAATGTGTCCTTTCCAACAGTGGGAAATTAGACTTTAAAACTGCTGGTACCACCATTAAACAGACTTGTACCAAAAATTTGAGGCTTCATTCGACTTGCATAGACCTAATGCTGGAAGGGTCCACTTAGAATTAGGACTAGACTGGCAGGAATGATTAAAAAGCATCCATTCAGAGAGCAAACCAGGGCTCAGCACCATCTGGTCAAATCTGATTATTATACAGTCTCGGAATGTCCTGCTGGCAACACCACAGGGAGAATCCTTAAGAGGCTGCCATTTGCCATTTGTAACTGCAGCAGGGAATAAGTGTGATATATGACTGGCTGTGTATGCCAGGCTTGCTAGCTTCCCCAGACATTTTAGCTGTGTTCATTTCATCCAGGCCAGAGAGAAGCATGTGGTTAGATTAAAACTCTTCCTGGATGAAAGCAACAGAGAGGAGCATACGTTTCTGACTCCAGAAAAAACACCTGAGCCCAGCACAGACATTCAAGTCCCTGCTCCCCACAGCCCACCCCATTCCCCCAGCTTTCCCATCTCCAGCTTCTACCTTATATGTGGGCTTTCCAAAACCCCAGATGCCCTGCTGCTTGGAAGACTTTGGAAAGCAACTTTTCAAGTTCCTGGCTAAGCAAGACTAAGAGTCTGACTGTTTTGCCCCAACCACTCTGGAAGAACATCAGCATTTCCAGCTTCTGCAGCATTCTTCAATCAGCCTCACTTCTAGCATCACTGAGCAAAGTTGCAGAAAGCTAACAGGTAACAGAAAGAAGGAGCATTCTGTCAAAGCACAAATTCCTTCCCACCTCCGTGTTGAGAGGTCAAGGCTCCTGCTGAGATGAGACATTTTAATTTCCCCACAAAAAAAAGCAACCAAAAGTTCACCTGGAAATCTCACGGCAGGGGCAGCTCTGATAAAACACTTTTCTACATCTAAGAACAATTAAATTTGCATTGATGAGCTTCAGCATTAAGAGGGGCACAGTACTGGACAAAGGTTCCCCACCCTTTACCAATCCCTAGGGGTCTGGTTCAACATAGTAAGCCCTAACCAGAATGATATGTGGGGCTGCTCAATATGAAAATGCTTGGTCATTAATTGGTTCCCACTGAGACTGCTCTGCAAAGCATCCTATTGAAATGTCTTGAACAGGAACCTCCGGGCAGGTGAGAAGGAATTGGTCGTTTGTCATTTATGGCCAAGAAACAAACAAACAAACAAAAAAAAAAAGCTTTTTGCATTTTTTGAAAGTTTCCATTGCCATAACTACAACAGGGGAGGGGTGCCCTCCACTGAGCTGGCTAACTTCAAAGCTGTGAGATCCATTCTTTTTAGCTCATGTGAGTGCTCCCCTAACACATTTTCTTCCAGGTACAAGTCTTGAGTCAAAGCAGGACTTGCAGATGGTGGATTCCAGCGAGCTAATCATCAAGCATTTATTTGGCACCTACTATATGGCAGACACTATGCATTTAAATCCCTTCCATATTGGGCAGTGGAGGGGGTATTTAGGGGCATAGTATGCTCCCCCCATACCCAATCTCCACATTCCCTCAAACAGGGTTAAGTGATTTGCCCAAGGTCACATAACTAGTATCTGAGGCCAAATTTGAACTCAGGTATTCCTGACTCAGGGCCCAGAACTTTATCCACTGTGCCACTTAGCTGCCAAGGAATACACAATAACTATAAAGTTTTGAACCAAGATACATGCTTTCTGGATGCAAGGGTCCAGCTTCTCCTTTCTCAGGGGTGGCAAGCAATATATTCATTGAGGAAAGTGAACACAGCACTGCATGGAAATTCCAAATATTCACAGAGGTTTCCGCTCATGAGGTGGTAGGATATATTTGTTTAAATTACAAGATTTTAATCAAATTGTCAAAGATAAGAGATGGAAATGATGTTGCTGGTGCTTTGGGAAGACAGTCACACCAAAACACTTCTGGTAGAATTTTAAATTGGTCTAACCATTCTGGAAAACAATTTATAAATAAACGAGTACATTTGTGCTTTTTACACAGAGATCTTACTATTGGGAATGTGTTGCAAGGTAAAAATTGAAAAGCCCCAGATATATCCAAATAATAATCATGAAAGAGAAAGAAAGAGAAAACAAGACGGAAGGGGGAGAAAAGAAGGAAAAAGGAAGAATAGGGAAGAGGAGAGGAAAGGAGAGAAGAGGAGGAAATTGGACATCTATTATTTGGGAAGCTGTTGAACATATTTTCATACCATAGTTATTTCAGACAAAGTCCATGGGGTTTTCTTGGCAATTACTAGAGTGGTTTACCATTTCCTTCTCCAGTGTGTTCCCTTTTTACAAATGAGGAACCAAGGCAAATAAAGCGTTAGTGAGTTGCCCAGGGTCAAACAGCTAATAAGTGTCTGAGATTTGAACTCAGATATTCCTGACTGAAAGACCAAGGCTCTATCCACTGCACTGCCTAGCCATCCCAGTATAGGGATGTACTGGAATATTTTCGATGAAATAGTATTACACAGAGAGAAAAGACAAATAAAGAAAATTCAAAGAAGCAAGTTACAAAAGGGGCTACAAATTTGAAAACTAAACAATCACTCTCCTCAGGGAGATTTGATTGGCAGAACTCTGACTGGCTGCCTTGGTATTACCATGATTGCTAACCAGAGGGAAAAGAAGTCACGACTTCTCTGGAACCTCAGTTTCCTTATCTGTAAAAGGAGTGACTCGTTACAACTGATGGAGAGAAGTCATAGTGACTATACTAACGGAAATTAAAACAACTAAGAGGTAGCTGAACTGAGACTAAGTGGGGTGACCTATCGGGGTCCTATATAAGAGATGATGAAACACAGCATGAGAGAGAACTGTCTTCTGCATCATAGTGAGATACGGTCTGTAGCTTTTGCTAGTTGGTTCAGTGGATAGAGGTTGGGGCCCAGAATCAGAAAGACCTGAGTTCAAATCTAGCCTCAAAGACTGTGTAACCCTGGGCAAATCACTTCACCTCTTTTTGCCTCAGTCTCCTCATCTGTAAAATGGGAATAAAAATAGCAGTTGCTTTGAAGGGCTGCTGTGAGGACAAACGAGATAATGATTAAGCACTTAGCATTGTGCCTGGCTTGTGGTAATTGCTGTGTAAATGTCACCTATTATTATTTACCTATTACTAAATTATTTTTCCTTGCAACAATGGAGGGGTCAGTCATGAGGAAATAACTATATCATAAAAATAAAATGTATTCATAAAACTCTTTTAAATAAATGAATTATAGCATTGTGTGCCTACCTGGGAATGCCATTCCAAAAATGAAAAAGAAAATATGTCTACTGACAATGGGACAGTGAGATACGGAGACATTCCGATATTATCATAAGATTGGAGATTAGAAATGAAAAAGACCTTTGAGACTACTGAGCCCAACACCTTCATGTTACAGATGTGCAAACTGAGGCCCATGTAGATTAAGTACCTTTCCCAGAGTTACATGTCTAGTAAGTGTCTGAAAAGGGATTTGAAAAAAGTTTTTCTGGTGGCTAGGTGGCGCAGTGAATAGAGCACTGGCCCTGGAGTCAGGAGAACCTGGGTTCAAATATGACCTAAGACATTTAACACTTACCAACCATGTGACCTTGGGCAAGTCACTTAACCCCATTTTCCCTGCCTTTCCCCCTCCAAAAAGCAAAAAAAAAAAAAGTTTTTTCTGACTTCAAGTCCATAACTCTGGCCAATGCTTAAGTCATCTTTGAGGATATTAGGAAGGAAGAACTCTCCTCTGGGCTGGGAAGGACTCTTCAAGTAAAGATAATTAGGATAATTCATGAGTAAAACTTACTTCCTCCATAGACTTTGAGTCTCTGGCATCCTACCCTTCCTTTCCCTGAGCCTTGTGAAATCTGTTCTCCCAGAAGCTAGTGCCAATGTCAGACTATGACGATCTTCCCTTTGCTTATCACAAATTCTGTGAGGGAGTGTTCACTTCCCTCGAAGGAGTCCACCATTTCCATCCCAGCCACCGGTCCCTCCCTGCGGCTTAGCATCAAATCCTTAAATAGACATCGCCTTGGTCATGATTTGATCATTAAATTACTGTTATAACAAGACAAGAAATTATTAGTTTCTACTTCAGACAAAACAAGAGCTCCTGCAGATTCTGGACAACTGAAGTCCCTTTTCCTACTATATCATGCCTCCTATGAGGCAAAAAATGAATTTGTCTTAATATGCAAACTATTCTACACACACACACACACATTCACATATATACACCTGCTCTGCCCTATTCTTTTTAAAATTTATTTTATATTTAATTCATGGAATAAAACGAGCATTTCCATCACACAGTATAATTTAAAAAAAGATGATTGCACATAAATCTACTATGTACAAGTTGATCTTCCTTTTAAATAAGGTCGATCCTTCCAGAATCATGTCATAGTCAGAGGTCTTATTCAATCAATCTCCATTATACCAATGATGTTAAGCTGGTCTTCCAGCCCTGGGGTCTTCAGTAAGCAATAGGGAGGGAGCTACTAAAGATTTTGCTATGGTATGACTAGATAGTACTAAATAGCCAACAGTGCTATTTAATATTTTAAAGGTTTTTTTTTTCTTTTGAGATCTCATCTTTTCTCAGTTGTAACCAGAAATAATGTTGGCTACATCTTGTTTTAGGCTGGTCGAATAATTAGGTATAGATTAATTTCTTTTAGTCACAGGTGAAAGTATGAATTGGAAGATGTATATCACTATCCCTGAGGTGGAAGAGAGGACCTTCCACATCATTAAAAATCACCACAACCTGGTGGTTATTTGCCAGCAAAGAGGCAGCACATGGAGACAGGCCTTTTTAGGGCTTTCCTTAAAACCTTAAATCTTGTAATGGTTAAAGTAGTGCTATGAATGGTTATGTACATAAGAAAAACTCGATGAGTGCTTGAGTCCTTTTCTTCATTCAGACATTGTCTGAAAAGTTTGGTGGCTAAACTGAGATCTTGGGATTGATCACCTATTGCCTTCCCCACCCAAGCCATTATTAGCTAAAAATTTGAAGCAAGGTTGTTTGAAGGTAAGGGAGATGCCACAGTCTATGAAAGTCCCCATTCAGTTGTCCCAGAAGGGACCACTTCGTCTCACTCCAACAGACATTAGAAGAAAGAGGAAAACTGGAGTTGGGAGTGAGGAGGGGACAGACAGGTATAGTTGCTCTGCAACCTAGACCGGGAGGTGACACAGAACAATGGCAATTGCCACAGAGAGGAGATGCATCTTTGGACAAAGCCATATGTTTTTCATGTGTCAGCCCTGTTACACAGAACACAAATCCCAGTTTCCTGTTTTTTGCTGTCCATCCCTCCATTCTCATGTCTTCCCTATAACATATTATTCTGATGATTCCCAAATCTCTATTTCTCATCCTGTCTTTTACTTAGGCCTTACTCAGGTATCCCACCATCACATATTCCAACTTGAAATGATCAATGTTGTATAACCATAGTACTGTCTTCTCTTCCCATACCTTTCCCTTGCTTTCTTTCTTAGGCAATATAGGGTCCTCTATCTACATGGAAACCCTGGGATCTGGGAGGAGGGATGCTTCTCTGTAATCCTATTCATTATACTGAAGCTTTGAGAGTAACTGGAGCTAATGTCCCATATTTAAGAGAATGGAGAACCTTAGAAATCCCTAGGAGGAAAAAAAAGACTTTCAAGCGTGTCCTAGCCTGAGGAGGTATTATTCAAACAGAAAGTCACTGAAAGCTTGCACAGATTTACAGGTTTTGAGAACTGCTAGCAATCAATACATTAAAATGACTTATTCCTCAAAGGTAGGAGAAGAAAACAAAATGCAGCCTGACCTTTATCCAATCCCTTGCCATCCACATAAATACTGAGCCGTAAAAAAGCATTCTCTTAAGAAAAACAACTCTGGACTTCTAATTTACATTTCATCTCCAAGCACAGTCTCCCCAAGTCGACATTGTGCTGAAATACATGTGAGCAGAAACCGAGACCCAAGTGTGGGTTAAGGAGCTTTCCCCAGTGGAAAAACGGAGAGATTGAAGGATCCCTCTGAACTCTGGAATGACCCTCTAATATACCCACTATCCTTTGGAGACCATTGGCTCCCCTTCCTATGTGCCAGGGTTATCATGACCCTCAAAAACAGTCTTGTATAGTTTGTACTTGTGAAAATGAAATATTTATGGTCTCTGTTATATGTTACACAAAGTCTTGGCAGTAAGAAGAAAAAGGGCATGAATACCAAAGAAGGAAAAAATAAAAATAAAAACCCATTTTGATGTACTACACCGTGCATTAATAGCCATACCAGAGGGTCACACAGCTACCCCAGCCAGGGTTTAAAGTCCCAGTGGGGACCCTCTGTGCCTGACAGAAGAATCAATCTTCAGAATATTCAAGAGTGCATGTTCTGTTTTAAGTAGACTTAGTAGGAAGAGAAGGGTTTTGTCCTGGACCTCTAGGTGCCGCTGGCCTGCCAGAGCAATGGAATAATGAGAGTCTGGACTGCTTGCTTTCTTTGCTCTCTGTACACTGGGCAGGCATTTTTCAGCAGATAAATTATTTACAGTGTTCTCCAGTGACTCTAGAAAATCAGCATTTATTCCCCTCAAAAAAGAACCACACAGAAAAAAAAGGAAGGAAGGAAGGAAGGAAGGAAGGAAGGAAAGAAAGAAAGAAAGAAGGAAGGAAGGAAGGAAGGATGGAAGGAAGGAAGGAAAGAAGGAAAGAAAGAAAGAAGGAAGGAAGGAAGGATGGAAGGAAGGAAGGAAAGAAGGAAAGAAAGAAAGAAGGAAGGAGGGATGGAAGAAAGGAAAAAGGGAAGGAAGGAAGGAAGGAGGGAAGGAAGGAAGGAAGGAAGGAAGGAAGGAAGGAAGGAAGGAAGGAAGGAAGGAAAGAAAGAAAGAAAGAAGGAAGGAAGGATGGAAGAAAGGAAAAAGGGAAGGAAGGAAGGAAGGAGGGAAGGAAGAAGGGAAGGAAGGAGGGAAGGAAGAAAGAAGGGAAGGAAGGAGGGAAGGAAGGAGAGAGGGAGAGAGATGGAAGGAAGGAAAGAAGGAAGGAAGGAAGAGAGGAAGGAAGGATGGAAGGAAGGAAGAAGGGAAGGAAGGAAGGAAGAAGGGAAGGAAGGAGGGAGGGAGAGAGAGGGAAGGAAAGAAGGAAGGAAGGAAGGACAGTTACAAATGTTCTGTGAAACAGAGACTGTGAAAAAACTTGGCATTACTAGTCAAATGTTGCCCAGAACTGGAAAGAAAAGAAAGATTGTACTCTTCATAAATACAAGGTGAAATACCAGAATATAATTAGCCAACTCTGTATGCCTACCTTGTCACATTTGCCTCTAAGGACAGAAGAGTCATTTCTAAATTGTTCTACACAGACAATGGCTCAAACCCTCATCAGGCTAATACATCTTTTTCAAGTGACAACGTACACCAAAGAAAAGTATAATTCAATGATCATTATTTCAACTTGACCACATCCTCTGAGGAATTCCAAGTACATTACAAGCCTTGAAAGTTCAAACTGGCAAAGATTCTGACCCTCTAAAGAAACTCAAGTCCAACTCAAAAGAGGCAGAAGTGTCTACAAATCAAAAATTAAACACACACATGCATGCTCACACATACATGTACATGCACATACATGTACATGCACATACATACACAATTGCCCACATCAGCTATGCTATTTGTTCTGGAGGTCAAATCATTTGGCTTTATTTGGCCTAACAAAAGAAATTTCCCTTCCCCCCAAAAAAATGATACCATAAGTATCAGCACCAGAATGGTAAAGATGCCACTGCCCATATTATCTCAGTTGCTAGCATAACAAAATAATGGGCGAGAAGTGCTCATGGGTCTTTCCAGGTATTTAAAGGCAGCTCTGCATCCCAAGAGGCAGTTAGGTGGCACGGTAAATGGAGCACTGGGCCTGGAGTCAGGAAGATCTGTGTTCAAAGCTAACCCGTCACTTGTTATCTGTGTGACCCTGGGCAAATCGCTTAAGATCTGTTTCTCTCAGTTCCCTCATTTGTGAAATGGGGACAAAAGTAGCCCCTACCTCCCAGGGTTGTTGTGAAAATCAAATGAGAGCATATTCACAAAGCTACATATACATACAAATGCTAGGTGTTGTTGTTAAATTACTTACTGAACACACCACCCAAAAGAGAACTCTCTGTGTCACCATTCGATGGGCAAGCCCGTGTGGTGCAGAGGACAGAGTGCTGGATGTCAAGTCTGAGGATCTCACTTCAAATTGTGACTCTTCCCCTTGTAACATTCATGATGCTGAACAACTCACCTGACCTCTCCTTTCCATATCTATTAGGTGAGGAAGTTAGACTTCATGGCTTGGAACCCGATCATCCCAACATCAAATCAAATCCTTTCCCTTACAAGGAAATAGGCAATTATTGGCAATATCTCACACATTTAAAAAAAATCCCACCCAATAAAATAAATCATAAAATAACCAGTATTTATTTAGCACCTTAAGGTTTGCAAATCACTTTAGATATAAAATCATCTGATCTTCACAACAATCCAATAAGATTGGTGCTAATATTATCTCCATTTTACAGCTAAGGAAATTAAGGCAGACACTAAGTTAAGTGACTTACCCAGGGTCATATAGCTAGTAAGTCTCGGAGGCTAGATAAAAACTCAGTTCTTCCTGACTCCAAGTCTTACACTCTATTCACTGTACAACCTAAGCTATCTATTTATAGTATAGGTCATGATTTCTGACCCATTGTGTAGGTCTATATGGTTCATAATAATAATAATTGTTCAAGGTTTGCAAAACTCTTTTATAAATATCTCATTTGATACTCACAACAATCCTGGGAGGTAAGGACTATTATCATCTCCATTTTACAGATGAGAAAATAAAGGCAGACAGTTATTAAGTGACCACACTCCATGGTACCATGTAAGCTGACCATATAATCAATAATAAAAACTACAACACCTAGCATTAATATAGCATTTTAGGGTTTGCAAAATACTTTCATAAATCTGATCTCATTTGATCCTCACAACAATCCTGGGAGAGGGGGGCTATTACTATCCTCAGTTTACAGATGAGGAAACAGACAAAGGTTAAGTGACTTGCCTGGGGTCACAAAGCTATCTTAAGTATCTTGGACCAGATTTGGATACAAGTCTTCCTGACTCCAGGTTCAGTGTTGAGACACTTAGTCACTTGGCTACCTATACTTCAGGTCATTACACTATATCTAACACAAAGGTAAACTAACTTCTGAAAAGTAGATGTAGCAGCTCAAATGTTCACCAAAACAGACACATCCCCTAGAACTTAAAACAGACCTAAAAATAAACCACACTGACATTTGAACAATTTCCTTTGACTTTTGTTATTTTAATTAATTTTTGCCATAATTTTTCCATAATTCCTGATATTCCTTTATACAAATGGTTATCAAAACATAGTGGCAGCATTTCAAATGAGCACATCAGCTATAAGTACTATAAGTATATTCCAACTCTACCCTCTTGTTAGACTTTGGATTCAAAGCATTAAGAGAGAATCCTGACTTTAAGGGTGTTGTGATAGAAATGCTGAATTTCAGAGGTGAAAAGGCACTTCAGTCACCATCTAGTACACTACAGATCAAAAATAGAGGTGGATGGCTAGCTGGATGGATGGATGGATGGAAGGATAGAAGCATGGATGGGTGAAAGGATAGATGGAAAGATGGATGCTACATATAGATTTTTTTAAAGATATGTGTTTATATTATGTGGATATATATTTATAGTTATGTAGATAGTCCTAAAAATATAGACCCTATATATGACAATAATAAAATAATGTTGTTCTATAAGAAATGATGAACAGGGAAATTTCAGAAAAACCTAGAAATATTTACATGAACTGATGCAAAATAAAGTGAGCAGAACCAGGAGAACACTGTATATAGTAACAGCAATACTGTACAATGATCAACTACAAATGACTTAGCTATTCTCAGCAATGATCCAGTAATGATCTAAGACAATTCCAAGGACTCATGATGAAAAATGCTATCCACAACCAGAGAAAGAACTAATGTAATCTGAATGCAGGTCAAAGAATACTATTTTCACTTTATTTTTTTCCATTTCTTTTTTCCTTTCTGTCTGTTTCTTTTTTCACAACATGACTAATATGGAAGTATGTTTTACATGATTGCACATAAACTATATCTAATTGCTTACAGTATCAGGGAGGAGGGGAGAGAAGGAATAAAAAATTTGCATCTCAAAAAAAAATTAAATGAATGTTAAAATTGTCTTTATATGTAATTGGTGGAAAAACAAGATAGTATAAAACAAAAATATGGACCCTACCTGCCATTCCAACTTTAGTTTCTACTACTCATTCATACAAAGCTTCTGCTGTAGTCAGGTTGAACTACACCTAATCCCCCAAACACATCATGAACAATACTGCTCACACAGTTCCACACAATTGAAATGCCCTCATAACTTCTCTTTACTTATAGAAATCTAATCCAGCCTTTGAGGTTTAGTTTGTGTTCATTCAGGCTTTGCTGGAAAAAAAATGTAATTAGATAGAAGCCACTATCTTCTAATCTCAAAGTTTTAATTCAATGGTTAAGGCATTTTCCCCTTACAACTAACCTGTTTGATTCTTTGCAATTTCTACCAATTATTGCTGGTTCTATTCTCTGGGACCATACAGAATAAGTCTAATCCCTCTCCATGGAATTGTAGGATTTAGATCTGCAAAGAGTCTAGAAGATCATTTAATTCAACCCCTTCATTCAAGAAACGATGAAACTAAGGTTCAGAATGGGCAAGGTTCCAAGGTCCTATGGGTAAAAAGTGGCAGGGTCAGAATTTAAACCCAGGTCTTCTGACTTCAAAATCAGGCCTCTTTGCAAGCATAATGCCTACATACACCAGCTCCTTAATAAATGTTTGTTACATTATATTAAACTATATTATATCATATTATATTGTTATGTTATATTATGTTGTGTTGTATTATGTCATGTCATATCATGTCACATCATATCACTTCACATTATATCATATCCTATCCCGTCACATTATATTGTGTCATATCATACCATATCATATCATATTATTGTATTGTATTCCATGACTTCTATGGCAAGGAGAAATTATTTGATCATGAGGCAAGAGGGAGTAATGAGAGATGGGTGGCCAGTGTTCCACCCTCCTAATGTTGGAAGAAAATGAGGAAAGCCCTCTGTGGAGAAGCTATTTACATGAGTCTCCTGAGATGGGCATTTACGGATGAGATGACATCTGGATCACTAGAGGGAATTCCCATATTGATGAGATCACTGACCCATTTGTATATGTGAGATTATCACATTCCACTATACCATGCTGTCAAAATCATTTTCCTGAAGCAGCACCAATTCGAGTATTTCATTTGATAGATCATTAACCTCTCTCTTTCTCTCTCTCTTTCTCTCTCTCTCTCTCCTTATATCTATTTATCTAAGTTCTTTGAGAACAGGGTCTATTTCATTTTTTTTCATTGTATTTTTCTATCCTAGTAGCACTATGCCTTGTATAAAGGCACCTTTCAAACATTTGGTAATTGCCTTAGCAATATGCTATTTGAAGTGTTCCCAGCTAACACATGCCCACTACTGAACTACATATCACCAGAAAGAAAGTGACCTCTTCTCCAAACTCCAGTAGTTTATCCTCTGTGTATCTCTATTTAGATGTCCTACAATCATTTCCACATTTTTGTTGTTGTTAAGCTGTTTCTGTCATGTTGATTCTTCATGACCCATTGAGGAGTTTCTTGGCAAAGATATTGGAGAGGTAGGCCAGTTCCTCCTCCAGTTCATTTTACAGATGAAGAAACTGAGGCAAACAGGATTGAGTGACTTGCTCAGAGTCACACAACTAGTGTCTGAGACCAGATTTGAACTCAGGAAGATGAGTCTTCCTGATTCCAGGGTGGGCATGCTATCTTCTGCACCACCTAGGTGCCCCTCATTTTCACATCCAAATATCTCAAATCAATCTACAATTTTCCTACTATTTTTATTCTTTTCCTCTGTCCTCTCTTGATTCTCACATTTTTATCAATTTCATGAACATTTTCCATTCACCCTGGCTCAACAACTCATTTTTGATTCCTCTCTCTTTCTCTAGATTTCTACTTTCAGATATAGAACTATTGATTGTTTCCTTGCAATGTCTGTACAGTCATCCTTTCCATGGGTTTGAATACACTATGGGTTGAACGTGCCCACATGGCACACCCAATCCACATTCCAACCATGCCTATCACCCTTTCCTTTTCCTTCCCCCTGTAATCGTCCTAGATGAAACTCTCATCATTTCTCACTGAGACTATTGTAATAGCTTCCCTAAATCATTCCCCAGCTTTCATTCTCTCCCTTATAATTTTTCTTGGACTCTAAGCTGTAAACAGAACAAGGACAATATTTTATCTAAACTTTGTTACTCCCCTAGCTCCTATTTCACTTAGCAATTCTTGAGTGAATGAACTGTGCTATCTGCTTAATCTTTCTAATTCTGCTTTTATCATATAATTCTCCTGTTGAAAAATATTCAATGGCTCTCTGGTACCTATAGGACAAAGTCCAAACTTCTTCCCTGAAATTCATGGTCCTTCAAAATATGAACCTATTTTTAAGTGAATATTAAAATTTTTCTTTATATATAATCAGGAAAAAATACTATAAAATAAAATAAAAATACAGACCATACCTGACATTCCAACTTTAGCTTCTACTGCTCCTTCATACAAATGTTCTGCTATAGTCAGGCTGGTCTACATACAATAACCCAAACACATCATGAACAATACTGCTCACATAGTTCCCTACAATGGAAATGCCCTCATCACTTCTCTCCACTTGTAGAAATCTTATCTAGCCTCTTAAAGTTAGTTTAATTCCCATTTCCCCCACAAGGTCTTCCCTGGCTGCCATAACTCAGAAGGGTTTCTTCTCTCCTGTGAAATGTTATTTAATTAAATCATACCCACTCATTTGGTCCACATTTTGCTTTGTGCTCTTGTTCACAAAAAAATGTGTACATGTCTAGTCCTCCCTCGCCCACCCAACTATATCATAAATCCCTGACAAGCAGAACCACAAAAACAAAAATAATAGCTGTCATTTACAAAGCACTTTAAGGTTTAAAAAGAAACACATGTATACAGTACATAATTTGACACTCATGGCAACCCTGTAAGGAAAATACTACAGGCATCACTGTTCTCATTTTACAGATGAGGGAACTGAGGCTCACATCCTCAAGTCAACTTGCTCTAGACTATAATCTAATCAGTGTGGGAGAAGTGATCTGAAGCCAAATCTCTTCTCACTCCCAGACCAGTTCTCCATCCACTAGACCATGTTTTCTCTCTGGAAACAAGATGAATGATTTTGCTCTCTCTATCATCCAGTATCACTGTCATACCAAGGACAAGAAATCAAGTCTCAAAAAAGGTTAAGAATCTTGGGTTTTGGGTCAGCTAGGTGGTGCAGTGAGTAGGGCGCCAGCCCTGGAGTCAGAAGGACCTGAGTTAGGATCTGGCCTCAGACACTTAACCCACACAAACAAAAACCTAGCCGTGTGATCTTGGGCAAGTTACCAAACCCCAATTGCCCTCCAAAAAACAAAAAACAAACAAACAAACAAAAAGAATCTTGGGTTTTCCTGACTCAATCCAGGCTGCCCCTCTGAGTTTCATAATTATGCATCATATTTCTCTGTTATCACTAAATACTGCCTAAGCCATTGTCTTGTTTACAATAGACATTGAATAAATACTTATGAATCATTGTTTGTTACATCGGTATGTAAAGATGATACTCTCTGTGTATCTTGCAAATACTCAAGAAAAGCATCCTGGACAAACCCTCAAGTCAGAGAAAACTGAGTATGATTCCATATACTTTCTGCTTGAACATTTTCTTCCAAGCTATTTGGTAAGAATTTTAAGCTTCTTATAATGGGGACATAGATTTAGAGGCTCTTTTCTAGCTGTTTTTGTTCATAATGGCCCTGGACACTTTATCTGTGACAGGGGGTGCAGGACAGTTACTAATGCAGTATAACTCCTCCAGGGTGCTACTACTACACTCAAACTAAGAGAGAGGTAAGAGGATGGACCCACAGATGGAATTCGGAAAATAGAAACCAGCATTAGCCAACATAGCTATTATAGTATCAGGCTACATGGAAATGGAACTGAGTGTAATACCATTGAAAGTGGCCAGGCTTTTCTAACTGGTTGGGTAAATATCAGGAGTCCCAATCAGGAAATCTCCATCTGTCCTATTCCTGAAATAAAAAAGTTTAGGAAGAACTCAATAATGCTGCCTGTGGAAAATCAAATCTACCCCCACTGATTTTCACACAGCAGCTGCTATGAAATGGGCCCACACTGGCCAGATGGGAAGAAGGCTCTGATCAAAAGTTTCCAATGAGGAAGCATATTTATCGCCATATGAGAAGCAATAGCCAACAGAGAGACCATCCTGACATGCACCCAACAGAGACAAGTAATGACAGCTCCTAAAAGCAAGAACCCTAATTTCTGCTGCAAAGAACTAGATGGGCACAAGATAGATAAAAAGATACATACACACACACATATACATATTTACATATATAAACATATAGATAGATATACAAGCATATATACATATATGTAGATACAGATAAATACATACACATCCACACCCATAAACATATATACGTATATGTAAAAATAGATATATACACATACATATATGCACATATTTACATATATCTATATGTAGATACACATAAATATATACACATATATTTCATATGTATATGCATGTGTATATGTAGATATAGATTTAGATAGATATATACATACATATAATATATAGATCTACATGGTCACACATATTCACATATACACAAACATGTATAGCTACACAGATAGATAGATAGATACCCATATATACACAGATACATACATATATATGTTGATACAGTTATGCATACATACATATATCCACACATACATACTTACATATAAATACACATGCATATTAGAGGGAGACAGAGAGACGAACATGAGGAGGGAAGGAGGGAGGAGGGGAGAGAGAGAGAGAGAGAAACGAAGGGAGGGAGGAAGGGAAAGAGAGAGAGTAGAAAGGACCATGAGCTCCATGTTGGTTTTACTAGGCACAATAATACCTATGAGTGCTCTGTTCTTCAGGTTCAGAATGAATAGACCTTAACGTCAACACCCTCATTTTTCAGGGGATGAAACTTCAGAAGTGATGGATATGCTTCAGGTTATACACATCTAGTGTCAGAGCAAAGGTAGATCTCCTGGCACACTTTCTTCTAATGGCATACCCAGAGTAAACAGTCCTGAATTCTTTACACTCAACAATTACTTCCTCTATCTGAAAGGCTGCCATTGTTTCTTCTTGTTGGTTTCTATCACTTTAGAGGGACCTCTGCAAATAAGTAATCCAATTGTAAGCCTCTTGAAGGCAGGAATCTTAGCTTTTAGTCTGGTTAACCTGGATTCCAGTCCTGCCTCTTACCCAATATTAGCTGTGTGACCCTGGTCTAGTCAATGGCCCCAAGCAACTCTCTAAGACTCTAAGCTGAAAAACAATGGATAGATTGATAAAGTGTTTACTAAGCACTTCTAAACCAGTTATGTTGCTTTTTAGAGACAAACACAAATAAGTAAGACAGATTCTTCTTTCAAGGGAGCTGATGTTTTAATAGGAGAAGAAAATACATAAAAGGGAATTAGAAGTGGCTGTGGACAGAGTAGGATACTGTCAAGGTGCAGAAGTGAACCAGAGGTCAATCAGGCCATAAATACACATTTATTAAGCACTTGCTATGTTCCAGGGATTGTGCTAAGAGCTGGGGATTTAAAGAGAGGTGCAACAGTACCTCCTCTCAAAAAACTTCAAGCCTCATGGGAAATTCCTTGGAGCCCGGTTCTTAGCAAAATAAGGAAGAAGCTCATTTATCATCACAACTCAGAGATATTTAAGGATAGAGTTGAAGGTTCCTTTAATGAGAAGGTGAGATGATGGTTAAAGTGAAGGTATCATAATATGGAGACAGACTGAAATTTTTTACCTCTAAATCCAGAGGGATTTCCTCAAATCATAGGTCAAAACAAAATATTTATGGAAGTACGTAATAAATATTTAATTATTAATACACAGTACTTAACAAATGTTTATGGAAGATCTTACTGCTTTGTTCATTTGTTTTGGTCATGTCCAACTCTTTGTGACCTCATTGTGAGGGTCTTCTTGGCAAAGATACTGGAGGAGTTTGCTATTTCCTTCCCCAGCTCCTTTTACAAATGAAGACACTGAGGAGAACAGGGCAAAGCCATTTGCCCAGGGTCACACAGCTAGTAAGTGTCTGAGGCCAGATTTGAACTCAGGAAGAAGAGTCTTTCTGACTCCAGGCCTGGCACTCTATTCACTGCGCCATCTCACTGCCTTATAGAAAGGAGGAAATTATTAAAATAAACTTAAATGTATAACATTAACTGCTATAAATACATAACAAATAACTCAACAGCAAATTTTAGTACTGAGTAGTCTCTCCTGATTATAAGCTCCATGAGGACAGGAACTGTAGCATTTTTATCTTCATATCCCCAACACCAAGTTCAGGGCCTGGAACAGAGTAATCACTTTACAAATGCTTGTTGATTGATTAATATAAGTACTGAGAAGTGACAGAATAGATAAATAACAGACTTTTTTTAGTGTAGCCTACATTATTTTGTTATAAATGTATTGGGGGGGTTAAGATATAGATTTATAGCATATTCTAACTCATCTCTCTATACATCAGAAGTCAGGAGCACATGCTAACTATGCCCAAATGGCTCACAGCAGCTTCTGGTTTTGTCATTAACTACTTATGAGATCCTGACTAAATAATTTATTAGATCGTAGGATTTAGAGTTGGATAGAACCTTAGAGGTCATCTCATCTAATCCACTTAATTTCCAAAGAAGTCGACTGAGACCTACTAGACCTTTCTGGGAATCAGTTTCCACATGTTTGTATTACCTTTCTTTCTCTACAGTATTTTTGCTTTATTTAGCCTTTAAAAGATATTCCTTTAGACTTGAAACCAAATGCTCCCAAATCTAATTCAACAGACAAATCATAATGCTAAATTTAAACAGAATATCCAGGCATAGTATTAAAACAATTGAAACAAACACACAATCTAATGGACCTAAACCTAATTCTATCAGAAAAAACTTCTCTGACCAGGGACTGGAGCAAATTTACTGACTTCAGCGAGGAAGTACCCTTAGCTTCTGGCCCTTCTGTGAAGTACCTCAATATTTTTAAAGCTAGGTCTAATGGTAGAGTCAAATGACAACATTATTGTCTCAAGGAACAGATCAGACTTAATTCAACCAACACAAACTTGTTTGTAGGCTTTCAAATGCTCTCTTTTGAAGCTTATATTTTCTTTTCAGAGTAGAATCAGGTAAGGAAAGTGGGGAAGGGATGAAAGGGTTAGGAAGAGGAAAAAGAAAGAGGTGAGAAAGAGAGGGAAGGAGGGAAAAGTGAGGGAGAACAGAAGGGAGGGAGAGGGAAGGAGGAAGGGGAGAGGAGGAAAGAGAGAGAGACAGACACAGACACAGAGAGAGAGAGAGACAGAGAGACAGAGAAAGAGACAGAGAGAGAGAGAGACAGAGAGAAAGATACAGAGAGAACACATGGATAAGGACATTATTAAATATATCATGCAACCCTTACTCCATCAGTGTGGGCAATCAATCAATAAGCATTATTAAGAATTTAATATGCACCAGGGATTGTGCTAGATGGAAATACAAAGACAGAAATGTAACAATCTCTACCCTCAAGGACCTTAGATTCTATTGGGAGGAAACGTCTTCACACACAACAATAATGTCAATAACAACCCCTTCAAATGACTTTTCACCCTATTTTTGCCTGTTTTTCTAAGAATCTTCTTCCCTAGAAGATTTCCTGAATATGCCAGACGCCTTCCTCTTGTTCTTTCACTATCCACATGGAATGTCCATCTGTCATCTTTTTATGAAATTGTCAAAATACCAAGAGACAACTACCTGGCACACAAATTATTTTTAACAAAATGTCATAGAAAAGCATATTTGAAGCCAGAATTTCCTTCTTCTTCCTAGTATCCTGAGAGGTAGTGGGCATAGTAGAAAATACTACTCTGGTAGCCAGAAGACCTGGGTTCTAGTCCTGGCTATACCAATGAATAGTATAAATATCATTTACATATCAAATTAAGTCTTTCAAAGTGATATTTGTATATGTGTATATGTATATGTGTGTACATACTATATATACACCTATCACTTTGAAAAATCTAAATTGATGTATCAACATATGTATAATTATAACTATTATTATATTAAATATACATCTATATAATTGTATTTGCTCCTTGCAACCCTTTGAGATAGGTGCTATTATTATACCCATTTTATATATGTGGAAACTGAGGCACAGAAAAGTTAAATGACTTCTCAAGGGATCACATAACTAGTGAGTGTCCAAGGCAGGATTCAAACTCAGGTCTTCCTGACTCCAAATCTAACATAATCCACTATCCCAGCTAGTTTCCTATTAGGCATGTGATTTGTTTAATCATAGTGATTTAGGGTTTTTATGTCACCTATACTTTCTCTCTCCCTCCAAGAGAGATATCTTTATCAAAATAAAAAAAAATAATTGAGACCAAAAAAAAAAATTTAACAAAACCAACCAATGAATTATGTTATATTTTTCCCACTTCCCAGGAGAAGAGAGGAGATGCAATTTTATCTCTTTTTAGGAAGCTATTTAATCTTGGACAATTCACTTTGCTCTATGAACCTCAGTTTCCTGTCTGTACAATGTGGGAGAGTGGTAAGGGGAAGAGTGGACCAGCTGATGCCCGCTGCGCTGTACTGCAGAATGGCCCCTTCAACAATTCGTGAGAGGTGTAATAACGTGGGGGGAGGTCAGAGAATAACCAACTGGGCATCTATCTTTGCAAGAGTAGGAATTCAGCAAAGTCCTGAAACTCTTTGCTAACTCTCTCGTCTCCTTCATTATGGAGATGAGAAGCAGCATCTGTAACTCTTAAGGATGATTGGAGCACCTTTAGGAAATATGTTTCGGGACTTGAGAAAATGCTCCTTCAGATGCTTCCTGGAACTCATACTGAATCTGTCCCATAAAGCTCTCATTCCTCCAGAATGACTGCCCTACAGCTCAAAGGACATGGAGGGCTGGCAGACTGATTACACTCAGGGAATATTTATGTAACTTCCTGATGGCAGAGGGGAAAAAAGACTGAAAAGAGGATACAAGAGATAAAGCGATCTGATCCAGCCCATCTTAAGCCCTGTGTAATCCCTAGTATCTCTTAAATCACAGGGTAAGATTATTCCATGATAAAAATTCCTTAACAGCTGGCAGCCCACATTTTCCCTCTGAGCAAACTGTCAAATTTACAGAATTTATGGCCTGACCTACCATAGATATTACTTTTAAGTCCTTGGCCAATTTAATAAACATCATGGACAACCATTATTACAACTTTTACTTTTATTGCTCCATAGCTGAGATATGGCCTGACCAAATCCATGTAGTGAATGCTCAGTTGAGCGCTGTATTATGTGGAGGAGAGTTATAACTAAGAGGCCCAAACCTCAAACAATGCGTTACATTTTTCCTTACATCTCACATATGAATGGCTTCCATCTTCTGGATTTAAATACCCAACATTCTTATCTCCCAGAGAAAATACTAACCTTGAGCTCTTCAGAAACTTGCTCCTTCTAAGTAAAAGGTAACCTCATCATAGCCTCTTCTAGACAATTTGTTGTAAAGAAAAGACACTTGAAAATGTGCTAAGAACTTCTTCAGCCACAAAGCTCATTAACAAAAATAGTAAGGGCAGATCCATAACTAAGGTGGGGCAATCAGTGCTTTGTCCCAGAGTGCTGAGAATTTAAGGGGGTGTTAATAGTTTTTTCAGTTCTTCAAGAGCATAGAAACAAATGAACTCGGCATCTAGTTAATGATAACTTGTTTAAAGTAGAAGCTACTAGAAGGAGCTTCTTTGGAGTGCATTCCCAGTGCTCCCTTCCTTCAGGAGTATCTTCCCAGTATTGATCTCTCAGTATCCCAGCACTCCCCCAGTCCCCAAATGAGCATATGTTTCATGCTGTTTTCACCAGATTCATTATGTAGCACTTCTCTTGGGGGAAAATGGATTTTTGAAGTCTGAATAAGGATACAGTAGTATCCAGCAACTATAGAACTCAGTGGCCTTAAGCAAAAGCTTTATGGAACAAATTTCATACTGTGCATCTTCCATTATCATTAACATCCATGGGTCAGAACACCTGACCCATTGTAAAGTCCCAAAATTTTTACTCCAAAGGAGCATAGATAAGGGACAGGCATTAGAAATAATTACATCAGGGCTCTCGGGTCATCAATTCTGGTTTCTCTCTCCCAAACCTGAATGGCTATATTTATTGAGTTGCTTTCCAGTTCTAAGAAACAATGCGGGAAAGTAGAGCCCGCTGGTAGATTTAAGAAGTTGCTCCCATAACATATCAAGCCCCTAGTGGATAGAAACATGGGAGAATTCTACCTCAACAATTCTTTTTCTAACATATTTTATTCATGCCCTGAGAAATCGCTATAGGCACAGTGAAAACGCACACCGATAAGATGATTACTAACATTTACATCTATTATTTGTGACAATTCATTCATGTAAATCTACAGTAGAACATTTTTTGCCACCTCCCCACTATCCTCTGATGTTTGGGGTCTCTTATGGGGAGGTCATTTGAAAATCAACAACAAATATATAAAAGCAAACAAAGATGATGAACAGGGATCCCAGATGGCGTCGGTGAACAAACAAGCTAGAAGTAAAGGGGGGAAATCATGTTTCCTGCTCGAATTTTGTTCAGTATCTTGTGTTTTGATTCCACAGGGAAACAAAAAAGCAAAAGTAAAAGTTTAATTGAACTTTCATACAATATAAAAAGACAATATGGAATGGCAGATACCAAGCCAACCTCGGGGTCAGAAATGTCTGGGTTTGAGTCCTGCCTCTGACACATACTATGTGTCATAATAAGACTATGAGACCATGAGAAAATCTCTTCATCATTCAGGTTCTCCAGGCAACTCTGTGCCTATAAATTCCAGAGGATATAATCTGCTTCAGTAGAGAGAGTCTCCCATCACCAATAATTGTGATCACCATCATCATAGCTCAGTCTTAGACACTGCTTTAAATTTTATGAATTATTTTATAAATATTATCTCATTTGATGTTCACAGGAGCCCTGCAAGTAGGTGGTATTATTATCTGCATTTAGATGACAAAACTGAGTGGCCTGTGAGGCTTGGAAAGGTTGAGTGACTTGCCCAGGGTCAAAACTTCACACTGTATTTGAACACAGGAATTCCTGAATCCTAGTTCAGTACCACACATCAATGACAACATAGCAAATTATACATATATATATATATATATATATATATATATATATATATATATATATATATATGTATGTGTATGTGTGTGTATGTTGAACATTGTGTTAAAGCTCACAAAAATCTAATAAAAATAATGTTCAACTAAAACCTCTACATCTTTTGCTTTTAATCTGAAAAGACCTTGATAACCCCCATAGTGTTGGTATGGCCAATGTTAATATTAGGAATGCTTTGCTAATTTGGGGAGGAAAAAATTGAAGGTGCCTAAACCATATTTACCCAGGAAAGCAATTTCCCCAAGGGCAGTGCACTTGAGTTAGCAGAACATATGTTTGGGATGGCAATTAATATGAGCCCTGTGCTGTAATTTTTCCTTTTCTGTGGGCGGCAAAACATCTTTTCTCACATCATCCTATTACAGTAAAATACATTTGCAGCAGCAGTGAGAACACTGTCAGCCAAGGAAAAACTGATGATTGGTACCTCTATGTGTTGTTCCAAGTGGGGAGAAATGTCTCCTTTGCTTTCTCCAGAGCCTTTAGAGGAAAAATAACAGAGCTAGGAGAAAGGAAGAAGAGTTCTCTTTATTTTGGGTTACTTGTAGGTTGATTAGATAGCACTTAATGAGTATGGGATGTTTTGCTGGAATGCAAATAAGCAGATATATAGGGGGAAATAGTTTCATATGTTAAAAAAAAAACTACCTTCATGGAAAACTGCTTAACTATTTAAATGGAGAGCAGATGTAGGCAAGTATACCAGCTAGCATCATTCTGAGCCCCTTTCCACTCCTTGGGGTGATGCTAATCACCAGCATCGAACTTGTAACTTCATGTGACTCTCCCAAGATGCCAAGTGATGCTTTCCAAACAGCCAGGCTTCCAAGCCCCTCTTTCGAGGTATATAGATCCATAAAAGGCTGCCAGTGTATTTATGTGACTTGGCTCTTTGCAAATGTTCCCTTGCTATGCTTTGTAGTTTCTAGTAAATGGATGTTCCAATGAATTGTGGCTGGGTTTTTTAAGATTTTTTTCCCCAGAAGATAAAGCACTCCTTCCTCTTTTTTCTTTCTTTTTTTTTTGGGTGGGCACTTATAAATATAAACTTTGTCACCATTCATCCCAAAGCTACAGAATCATTAGTGGTCCCAGAATATGCAAGTCAATGCCCAATTATATAAGCCTTCTTAGTCTTTCCATTCCCATCAAAGTGTAACACAAATTAACCCTCTAGAAGCTGCCTCCCTGAAAGTGAACAACAAGCAGGATTCATGACCCATTGCAATGGTGACTTAGGGAGGCTCATGGTCATATAGCAAGTTAAGAACAGAAACAGAAATGACTGATCCATCTAACTTCAGACCTTTCTCCTCCTCTCTCCCACTGAACAAAAGCACAAGCTTAGCATCAATACATCCATCTCATGCATCAAATACTAATGAGGAGAGATTTCATCTAGCTAACCACAGAACAAAAGAACCTGTATATGGCAAGCTGATGCTTGGTGGGAGCTTTCAAAAAAATTTTGGCAGTAAAATTTAAAAAAAAATCACAAGTCATTCACAGATTAGAAAGCCAAGCAATCTGTTATTAGTGAATATTCAAAGCATTAGTTCATAATTATCTATATATATATATATATATATATATATATATATAAAGACAACTAGAATTTTTATGATACTTTAATGTTTGCAAAAGTCTTAAAAAAAACACTTCCAAGGAACAATGACCTCTCTTTAGTGTTTGCACTATTGCTTCTATTTTTGACACACTGGAGACCACAATGGGGAATAGTGTAGAGAGTCCTGGGCTTGAATCCTGGTTTGTGGACCTGGAGCAAAGCATTTAAACTCTCTAATTCTTAGCCTACTCATCTATAAAATGGGGCAGAGGGTAAACTGGATAGTCTCCAAAATTTCTTCCCATTCTTAATCTATGAGCCTCTGAGGTATTTATTTACATTATGATATCTAGATTATCAAGATGACAAGCTGAATTCTCAAAGCTGATGATTATGTTTTCCTGACCAAAAAAACAACCAAAGAAACCAGTACAATTTTTCAGCAGCCAGCTTCCTTAAACCACAAAAAAACTATGGATGCTATAAGTCAATACCTCAAGAAGATTAAATAAATAAAAACAAGTCAGAGATTTTTGCATACTAGGATCACAGATATAGACCTAGAATGAAACTCAGTGGTCATCTGGTCCAAGTGCCTTATTTAACAGATGAGAAAATTGAGACTAAAAGAGACAAGTGATGTACCTACAGGCCCGAAGATATTAAATGGCAGAGATGGGATTCTAACCAAAATCCTCTGACTCCAAATCCAAAATTCTCCCACAATGTAACAAGTATTCCTTAATCCCCCTACTATGTGCCAGGCACTGAGGCTACAAAGACAAAAATTAAAACAGCTCTTGACCCAAAGAGTTTACACTATACCAGGGAGAAACAATATGTTCACCATATAAATCAATGTAAAGCATTGGGAGAGAGGAAAAGGTAATATTGGGGTGGATTAGGAAAGATGTCAAAGATGGTCCTTCAATGGATCTGAGGATTCCAAGAGGCCAAGAATATGAGGGAGAGCATTACAGATCTGTGCAAGCGCATGAAGGTGGGAGATGTACCAGGAACTATTCCCAAGGCTGATCAGGAATGCTATGTCTTATGACTTTTCTGCAGTGGATATACATTATACATATAGTCAAGTAAGTGCCCTCTTTCTAAGTGGATCAAGGAGTCATTTGGCCAAAATGGATGAGGTGCAATTAGTACCCCTCAGGGTTCAGACAAAAGAAAGGCCTTGAGGAAAGCTTGTTCTGTGACCTACAAAATGCCCATGATAGGTTAGTTAAATGATTGAGGAGAAAGAGTGATGGACCCAGAGACAGGAAAACCTAAATTCAAATCTAGCTTCAGATACTATGTGACCTTGGGGAAGTCACTTAGCCTCTGTCTGCCTAGGTTTCTTAATCCATGAAATGGGAATAATAATAGTAGTTATTTCACATGACTGTTGTGAGGATCAAATAAGGTAATATTTGTATGGTGCTTCGCAAACATTAAAGTGCCATATAAATATTAATTGTTATTATTCTTCTATGAGGACAAGCTAAAAGACAAAAGAAGTTTAGGGTCCTGAGGACGTCCGGCCAACTAAAGGCAGCTGGAAATGTAATCACAAGGAAACACTAAATAGAATATTTTTATTCAATCTCCACTTTATGGGTATTAAATTCATTTTTAATATTATCTCTGCAATTTGCTTAACTTGCTTTTTCAGTACAGAGTAATTTGAAACTGATTTCCATATCATTATGGAGATGTAATCATTGCCAATGATTGCTCTCTAAATCCCAGGCCTGAGATGGGGCACCCTCCACCCTCCTCCCAAAGGACTTGGTACTTAGAGACTCTCCTATGGGACCAGAGTACCTCAAGCTGTTGGGGTTTTTTGCAAGTAAGAAGTAAAAAATGAAATCAGAACTTTTCAACTTCCATCCATCACAGTCAGCCAAAAGACTTTATAAAGTACCAAGTTAGTCTTTAAGAAGAAAAAAAACAGAAAAAGAAAACCCATTAGTATAGCAGAGAAACAGCAGGTCAGGGAATGAGGGGCTATTTCCAATTGTTCCTCTAAATCATTCTTTGATCACCGCTAAGTCACAATTCTTCTGGGCCTGAGCTTGGCCCTTTTTTTGAATGAAGATAACACACTACTCATTTCCTATCCACCTGAGATAGTGTGAAGATTGTCTTGCTCATGTTTGAGAAATGGTCTGAGTCCCCCAGTGCAGAGCTGTTTTTATTGTTATCAGAGCCAGTAATGAAAAGCAAACGGAATCTTTGTAGCTCTGATACAACCACTATCTTACTATTGAGTAAAACTCCTGGTATGTTCCAAGAATGTCTGATAACCATAATGACCCCCTTGCTGAATACGATCCCTTTCTAGCTCATTTGCTGTTCAACATTGGAAGCCAAATACTCAATGTATTCCGTCACAAATGTTTATTACCTGTTGGGTCTTCTATGTGCCAGCACTGACCTAGGTGCTAGGGATCCAGAGAGGAGAGATGACTCAAATCCTACCCTTAAAGAAGTATACCCTACACTGAGTAAATAAACAAGTGCTCTGATTAGTAAAGACAAACTATCTACAAAGTAGCAGACTCATTTTAGTAGATGAGGTCACTATCTTAGGGGTAAGAGAGGTTTCCTATAGTAAGTAACCCATAAATGCTGGCTTTTTTAAAGCTTTTTTTAATTAACAAGTATTTATTTTCTCTTCCTACCACCTCTACTCCCAAATTGGTGGGAACAGGGGAAACCCTTGTAACAAATATTTATAATCAAGCAAATTTTTGCCCCAGCCTGCTCAAATAAGTATAAAACATAAAATTTTCGGGGGCGGAGCCAAGATGGCGGAAAGGAAGCAGTAACTTCGCTGAGCTCCTCTGTCACTAAGTCCAAAAGGGTAAATCTGAGCGGATTCCGGAGTGACAGAGCCCACAGGAAGACAGAGTGTGGCAGAATCCAGCACAGGAGGTTGCCCAGAGTGCCCGCACAGGTCGAGCGCAGAGCGCGTGGGGTCTGCACAGCTCAGACCTAAGAGCAGGCAAGCAGAATACACCAGAGAGAGAAAAAGCCCCAGCCTGCAGACTTACCAAGGACGAATCGCAGTCATCTCGCAGAGGGAACGGATCATTGGAGCCAGGTAGGAGAGTCGGGCCCCCAGTGGAGAGAGTGGCTTCTCAGGCTGCATTCAGCCCCCAGCCTGGAAATTTAGAAACTGCCTGCCTGTATGATACAGGGGCTGGAATGGCAAAGTAAATTCTAGCTGCTCCGATCCTCCCATCCCTCCTTCATGAAGCAGAAAACCCAAAGATAAGTCTCCCACCCAGACTGAAACCCCAAGTTAATGGAAATAGCCTCAGGCTTGAGAATCTCCAAGAAAGGGTGTAACTGAGACAGCCAGGAATCTGAAGAGAAGAGAGGGAGGGGACCCAACTAGCCCCACCTCACCTCACCAACAAAAGCCTACTTATAGCCCAGGGGTATAGAGGCAGAAATCTGAAGTGGTCAGACTCAACTCCACCTACACATCTACATTCCTCACTGACTTCCCTGACTTAGCCATAAACTAGCCACCCAGAGGTATTCAAAGTCAAGGATCAGGCCCCAAACTCATAGCCTGAGACACTAAGAAACAGGAAGTCACAATGGGAAGGAAGGAAGCTGAAAAGGAGAAGGGGAAGGCAAGAAAGTCTATTCGAGCATACTATGCAGGGCAAGAACAACAAAACACACAGGACAATATAGACTCTCTGCCCACACCAGAGACCACAGAAGGAAACATGATCTGGTCTCAAGCCCAAATAGCATTCCTGGAGGAGCTTAAGAAAAATTTTAAAGACCAAATCAGGGAGGCAATGACCAACTTGGAAAAAGAAAATACCTCCCTAAAAAAGGAACTTCAAAAACTTATTGAAGACCATAATTCACTAAAAATTAGATACAACCAAACTGAAACTCAGAACTCTATGATGCAGCAGGAGTCAATCGAAAAAAACAAGATGATCGAAAAATTGCAAGAAAATGTAAAATATCTCACTGGAAAAATAACTGACCTAGAGAACAGATCCAGGAGAGACAACCTAAGAATTATTGGTCTACCAGAAAGCCATGATGAGAAAAGCAGTCTAGACAACATCCTCCAAGAGATTGTCAAAGAAAACTGTCCTGAGGTCCTGGAATCAGAAGATAAAATAGCTATTGATAGAATTCACCGGACTCCTCCTGAAAGAGATCCCAAACTGAAAACTCCAAGAAATATAGTAGCCAAATTCCAGAATTATAAGATTAAAGAAAAAATTCTACAAGCAGCCAAAAAGAAACAATTCAAATATCGAGGAACTACAGTTAGGATCACACAGGACCTAGCAGCTTCTACATTAAAAGAGCGGAGGGACTGGAATTTGATATTTCGTAGGGCAAGAGAGCTAGGACTACAACCAAGGATTAACTACCCAGCAAAACTGAGCATAATCTTTCAGGCAAGGAGATGGACGTTTAATGAAGTAAGGGACTTCCAGACTTTCCTAATGAAAAAGCCAGAGCTCAATGGAAAATTTGATCTCCAATTACAAGACTCCAGAAGAACATAAAAAGGTAAACAAGGGTAACATAGACTCACACATGCAGAAGTGCACATACCCACACCCACAAACACAAGCTCATTACTTGGGATGCAACAAGAGCAAAATGTTCACATCCCTATATGTGGAGCTGATAACTGTCAATATTTGAAATCTCTATGATTATCATGACCTGCAAAAGGGTTATACTTAGAGGGTGTGGGTATGAATGCACTAACATGGAGTCTAAAAAAAAAAGACTATTAAGGGGATCAATGGTACTGTAATGGGAAAAAGGAAAGGATGAGCTAGGAAAAGGTAAAATATGCCATCTGAAGAGGCATCAAAACACACTATAGAAGAAGGGAAAGTAAGAGGGAGAGGAACATCATTTAAACACTATTCTCACTGGTTCTGGTTCAAAGAAGGATCAAATTAATCAGTGAAGTTTAAGAATCTAACGTGAATAGACACATAAATTCATTAAATAGAGGAATTGGAGGGAGGGAGAGGAGCATTGTTTGAAATTTACTCTCATTGGTTTGGAATCAAATGGGGAGTAATTTACTCTGATAAGTATAAAAATTTGTTGTGTCCTATAGATAGTGGGAGGGTAAGGGGGGGGGGGGTGAAAAGGAGGAGACTAAAGGTAGGGATTATAAGGGAGGGAAATAGTAGTAAGGGGAGAGGGTAGGTTAAGAAGGGGGGTTACTGGGTGGGAACACTGAGGGAGGGGGCGGGCAAAAGGGAAAACTTCAAGGAGGGGAAGGGAGAAGGAATAAACAAAAACATAAACAGGGGAGCGAATAGGATGGAAGGGAAGAGACACATAGTCATCATTACTGTGAATGTGAATGGGATGAACTCTCCCATAAAACAGAGGAAGATAGCAGAATGGATTAAAAACCATAATCCTACAATATGCTGTCTTCAAGAAACACATTTGAAACAAAGGGATACCCACAGGGTAAAGGTAAAAGGTTGGAGTAAAATTTATTATGCCTCAGCTAAAGTAAAAAAGCAGGGGTAGCAATACTTATCTCAGATAAAGCAAAAGCAAAAATAGATCTAATTAAAAGAGATAAGGAAGGAAACTATATCCTACTAAAAGGCACCATTGAGAATGAAGCAATATCACTACTTAATATATATGCACCAAGTGGTATAGCATCCAAATTCCTAGAGGAGAAGTTAAAGGAATTAGAGGAAGAAATAGATAGCAAAACTATACTAGTGGGGGACCTTAATCTCCCCCTCTCTGAACTCGATAAATCTAACCTCAAAATAAACAAGAAAGAAGTTAAGGAGGTGAATAGAATCTTAGAGAGACTAGATATGATGGATCTCTGGAGAAAACTGAATGGGGATAAAAAGGAATTTACTTTCTTCTCAGCAGTGCATGGTACATACTCAAAAATAGACCATGTACTAGGGCATAAAAACCTCACAATCCAGTGCAGAAAGGCAGAAATAGTAAGCGCATCATTCTCAGATCATGATGCAATAAAATTATATGCAATAAAGGGCCATGGAAAGATAGACTAAAAACTAATTGGAAACTAAACAATTTAATCCTAAAAAATTGGTGGGTCAAAGAAGAAATTATAGAAACAATCAATAATTTCATTCAAGAGAATGATAATAATGAAACAACATACCAAAATTTGTGGGATGCACTAAAGGCAGTTCTCAGGGGAAGTTTTATATCCCTGAGTGCATACTTAATTAAAGCAGAGAGAAGGGAGGTCAGTGAATTGGACATGCAATTGAAAAAGCTAGAAAAAGAACAAATTGAAAATCCCCAATTTAGTACTAAATTAGAAATACTGAAAACCAAAGGTGAGATTAATAAAATTGAAATTAAGAAAACCATTGAATTAATAAATAAAACCAAGAGCTGGTTTTATGAAAAAAATCAACAAAATTGATAGACCCTTAGTCAATATGATAAAAAAAAAGAAAGAAAACCAAATTATGAGTATCAAAAATAAAAAGGGTGAATCTACCTCCAATGAAGAGGAAATCAAAAAAATAATGAGGAATTATTTTTCCCAATTGTATGCACATAAATATGACAATCTTAGTGAAATGGATGAATATTTACAAAATCACAAATTTCCCAGATTAACTGAAGAGGAAGTGAATTACCTAAATAACCCCATCTCAGAAAAAGAAATCAAACAAGCCATCAATGAACTCCCTAGGAAAAAATCTCCAGGGCCAGATGGGTTCACTAGTGAATTCTATCAAACATTTAAGAACAATTGATTCCAATACTCTACAAACTATTTGGGAAAATTAGTGAAGAAGGAGTCCTACCAAACTCTTTCTATGATACAAATATGGTACTGATTCCTAAATCAGGAAGAGATAAAACAGAGAAAGAAAATTATAGACCAATCTCCCTCATGAATTTAGACGCAAAAATTCTAAATAAAATATTAGCCAAAAGACTCCAACAACTTATCACAAAAATAATACACCCCGATCAGGTAGGATTCATTCCAGGAATGCAAGGATGGTTTAATATTAGGAAAACCATCAATATAATTGAGCATATCAACAACAAAACTAGCAAAAACCACATGATCATCTCAATAGATGCAGAAAAGGCTTTTGACAAAGTACAACATCCATTCCTATTAAAAACACTAGAAAGTATAGGAATAAATGGAGCCTTCCTTAAAATAGTTGCTAGCATCTATCTAAAACCATCAGCAAGTATTATATGCAATGGGGATAAACTAGAAGCCTTTCCAATAAGATCAGGAGTGAAACAAGGGTGTCCACTATCACCCCTCTTATTCAATCTGGTACTTGAAACGTTAGCAGTAGCAATTAGAGAAGAAAAAGAAATCCAAGGAATCAAATTAGGCAAAGAAGTGACCAAGCTGTCACTCTTTGCAGATGATATGATGATATACTTAGAGAATCCTAGAGAATCAAGTAAAAAATTACTTGAGACAATAAATAAATTTGGCAAAGTTGCAGGATATAAAATAAGCCCACATAAATC